>JAENJI010000784.1:0-79572 GCA_018901935.1 Pugionium cornutum
TATGTCTCAAATTTTGTCACAATATAGAAAATTGAGACAGCTTAATGTGGGCATTCGATTCGTGTCATTCTAAGCTATAATTGAAAAGTTATGGACGATATAGTGCACACATGTCAAGTTGATCATCTAGTTAAAATGATCACTCTAAACTGATCATTGGTACTCATTGAGTAAAAGCTTATAAATGAAGAATAATGCATGGCATCACGAAGTATGGAAATTGACTATATTACTTGGACGCTTTTTCGTACCTATTTCTATCTCAAATTTTGTCACAATTAAGAAAATTGAGGTAGCTTAATGTAAGCATTGGATTCGTGTCATTATGAGCTCTAAAAAAAAGTTACGGATGATTTACTGTGGACATGTCAAGTTGATCGGACCGTGAAAGTGATCTTTCTAAACTGATCATTGGTGCTGATTGATTAAACGCTTATAAATGAAGCATATTGCATAGCATCACACAGTTTTGGATAGATTGGATTACTTGGACGCTTTGACATATCTACTTCTTTCTCTAATTTTTATATACTATAGAAAACTGATATGTGTGTTTCTGAACTCTAAATCAATATTTATGGACGATTTCGTACAGACGATTTAGTGCAAACATGAGAAGTTGATAGCCCAGTTAAAATGATCAATCTAAACTGATCATTGGTGCTCATTGAGTAAAAACTTATAAATGAAAAATAATGGATGGCATCACGCAGTTTTGGATGGATTCGATTACTAGGACGCTTTGTCATATCTATTTCTATCTCAAATTTTGTCACAATATAGAAAATTGAGCTAACTTAACATGGGCATTGGATTAGTGTCATTATGAGCTCTATTTTCCAATATCCCATTAAGCTAGCTCAATTTTCTATTGTAACTGAATTTGAGAAAAAAAATAGATACGACAAAGCGTCCAAATAAACAAATCTATCCAAAACTGTGTGATGCCATGCATTGTTTCATTTAGAAGCCTTTACTCAATGAACAACAATGATCAGTCTAGAATGATCACTTTAACTGACCGATATACTTGACATGTCTGCACTAAATCGTCTCTAACTTTTGATTTAGAGCTCAGAATGACACCAATCGAACCCCCACGTTAAGCTAGCTCAATTTTCTATATTGTCACAAAATTTGAGACAGAAATAGAGACGACAAATCATCCAATTAATCCAATGTATCCTAAATTTCGTGATGCCAAGCTTTATGCTTCTTTTATAAGCCTTTACTTAAAGAGCACCAGTGATCACTTTAATTGGACGATAAACTTGACAGCTCCGCACTAAATAGTATGTAACTTTTGATTTAGAGCTCAGAATTACACGAATCCAGTACCCATGTTATTCTAACTCAATTTTTATTTTGAGCTTAGAATGATATGAATCAATGCCCACGTTAATCTTGCTAAATATTCTATATTTTAACAAAATTTGAGACATAAATAGAGACGACAAAGCGTCCAAGTAATCCAATCTTTCCCAAAATGTGTGATGTCATGCTTTGTGCATCATTTATAAGCCTTTACTTAAGTATCACCCATGGCCAGTTTAGAATGATAACTTTAACTAGCCGATCAACTTGACATATCCGCAATAAATCGTCCGTAAATTTTGATTTACATCTCAGAATGACAAGAATCCAATATACCATTACGCTGCTCAATTTTCTATTGTAACTGAATTTGAGAAAAAAATAGATACGACAAATCGTCCAAGTAAACAAATCTATCCAAAACTGTGTAGTGCCATGCATTGTTTCGTTTAGAAGCCTTTACTCAATGAACACCAATGATAAGTCTAGAATGATCACTTTAACTGACAGACATACTTGACATGTCCGCACTAAATCGTCTCTAACTTTTGATTTAGAGCTCCGAATGACACCAATCGAATGCCCACGTTAAGCTAGCTCAATTTTCTATATTGTCACAAAATTTGAGACAGAAATAGAGACGACAAATCATCCATGTAATCAAATCTATCCTAAAATTCGTGATGCCATGCTTTATGCTTCATTTATAGGTCTTTACTTTAGGAGCACCAATGATCACTATAACTGGCTGATCAACTTGACAGCTCCGCACTAAATAGTATGTAACTTTTGATTTAGAGCTCAGAATTACACGAATCAAGTACCCACGTTATGCTAGCTCAAGTTTCTATATTGTAGCAAAATTTGAGAGATTAATAGATACAACAAGGTGTCCAATCAAACCAATATATTCAAACCTGTAAGATGTCGTGCATTATGCTTCATTTATAAGCCTCTACTCATTGAGCACCAATGATCAGTTTAGAATAATAATATTAACTAGCCGATTAAGGTTACATGTATGCACCAAATCGTTCGTAATTTTTGAGTTGAGCTCAGAATGACACGAATCCAATGCCCACGTTAAGCTAGCTCAATTTTCTATATTGTGACAAAATTTGAGACAGAAATAGAGATGAAAAAGCGTCTAAGTAATCCAATCTATCCCAAACTGTGCTATGCTATGCTTTATGCTTCATTAACTAGCCGATAAACCTCACATGTGTGCAGTAAATCTTCCCTAACTTTTGATTTTGAGCTCAGAATGATACGAATACAATGCGCACGTTAAGCTTGCTAAAGTTTCTATATTTGGACGAAATTTGAGATAGAAATAGAGATGACAAAGCATGCAAGTAATCCAATCTATCCCAAACTGCCTGATGTCATGCTTTATGCTTCATTTATAAGCCTTTACTTAATGAGCTCCAATGATCAGTTTACAATGATTATTTTAATTGGCCAATCAACTTGACATTTCCGCACCAAATCGTCCATAACTTTGATTTGGACCGTAGAATGACACATATCCAATGCCCACGTTAAGCTAGCTCAACTTTCTACATTGTAACTAAATTTGAGACAGAAATATACATATGAAAAATCGTCCAAGTATTCCAATCTATTCAAAACTGTGTGATGCCATGCATTACGCTTCATTTATAAGCCTTTAATCAATGAGCACCAGAGACCAATTTACAATAATCATATTAACTGACCGATGAACTTCACATGTCCGCACCAAATCGTCAGTAACTTTTGATTTTGAGCTCAGAATGACACGTATCCATTGCTCACGTTAAGCTAGATAAATTTTCTATATTTTAACAAAATTTGAGAAAGAAATTGAGACGACAAAGCGTACAAGTAATCCAATATATCCAAAACTATGTGATGCCATGCATTATGCTTCATTTATAAACCTTTACTTAATGAGCACCAATGATCAGTTGCAAATAATCATATTAACTGGCCGACCAACTTGACATGTCGCATTAAATCGTCCGTAACTTTTGATTTTGAGCTCAGAATGATAAGAATCAATGCCCGCAATAATCTTTCTAAATTTTCTATATTTTGACAAAATTTGAGACAGAAATAGAGACGACAAAGCGTCCAACTAATCCAATCTTTCTCAAACTACGTGATGCCACACTTTATGATTCATTTATAAGCCTTTACTTAAAGAGCGCCAATGACCAGTTTAGAATGATAACTTTAAGTGGGCGATCAAATTGACATGTCCCCACTAAATCGTCTTTAATTTTTGATTTAGAGCTAAAAATGAGACGAATCCAATGCCCACGTTAAGGTAGCTCAATTTTCTATATTGTAACAAATTTTGAGACAAAAATAGATACGACAAAGAATACAAGTAATCCAATCTATCTAAAACCGTGTGATGCAATGCATTATGCTTCATTTAGAAGCCTTTACTTAATGAGAACCAATCATCAGTTTAGAATAACCATATTAACAGGCCGATCAACTTAACATGTTCGCACTAAACCGTATGTAACTTTTGTTTCTGAGTTCAGAATGACATGAATCCAATGCTCACGTTAAGCTAGCTAAAATTTCTAGATTTTGACAAAATTTGAGAGAGGAATAGAGATAACAAAGCGTCCAAGTAATCCAATATATCCCAAACTGCGTGATGCCATGCTTTATGCTTTATTTATAAGCCTTTACTTAAAGAGCACCAACGATGAGTTTAGAATGATCCATTTAACTGACCGATCAACTTGACATGTCCACACTAAATCGCCCATAACTTTTGATTTAGAGCTTAGAATGACATGAATCCAATGCTACGTTAAGTTTGCTCAACTTTCTATATTGTAACAAAATTTGAGACAAAAATAGATACGACAAATCATGCAAGTAATTCAATAAATCAAAAACTGTGTGATGCCATACATTATGGTTCATTTAGAAGCCTTTACTCAATGAGCACCAATGATCAGTTTAGAATAATCATATTAACTGGCCGATCAACTTGACATGTACGCACTAAATCATACGTAACTTTCGATTTAGAGCTCAGAATGACACGAATCAAATACACAGGTTAAGCTAGCTAAATTTTCTATATATTACAAAATTTGACATAGAAATAGAGTCGAAAAAGCGTCCAAGTAATCCAATAAATCTAAAACTGTGTTATGCCATGTATTAAGCTTCATTTAGAGGGCTTTACTCAATGAGCACCAATGATTTGGTTAGAATAATCATATTAACTGACCAATCAATTGGACATGTTCGCACTAAATAATCCGTAACTTTTAATTTAGAGCTCAGAATGACACGAATCCAATGTCCACGTTCAGCTAGATAAAAGTTTAACATTTTGCAAAATTTGAGACAGAAATAGAGACAACACAATGTCCAAGTAATTTAATCTATCCCAAACTGCGTGATGTCGTGCTTTATGCTTCATTTATAAGCCTTTATTCAATCAGCACCATTAATCAGTTTGGAATAATTATCTTAACTGGTCGATTAACTTGACATGTTTGCACCAAATCGTCTGTAATTTTAAATTTAGAGCTCATAATGACTCGAATCCAAAGCCCACGTTAAGCTAGCCCAATTTTCTATATTGTGGCAAAATTTGAGAAAGAAATAAGCGTTTAGGTAATCCAATCTATCCCAAACTACGTGATGCCATGCTTTATGCTTCATTTATAAGCCTTTACTTAATGAGCTTGAATGATTAGTTTAGAATGATTAGTTTAGAATGATTACTTTAACTGGCGGATAAACTTACATGTCCGGAGTAAATCGTTTGTAATTTTTGATTTAGGGCTCAGAATGACACAAATCCAATGCCAACGTTAAGCTATCTCAACTTTCAATATTATAACAAAATTTGAGACAGAATATATATACGACAAAGCGTCCAAGTATTCCAATCTATCCAAAACTGTGTGATGCCATGCATTATGCTTCATTTATAAGCCTTTACTCAATGAGAACCAATTATCAATTTAGAATAATCATATTAGCTGGCCGATGAACTTGACCTGTCTACGCTAAATCGTCAGTAACTTTTGATTTTGCGCTCAGAATGACACGAAACCAATACCCACGTTAAGCTAGATAAATTTTCTATATTTTAACAAAACTTGAGACAGAAATAGAGATGAAAAAGCGTCCAAGTAATCCAATATATCCAAAACTACTGATCAACTTGACATGTCCACACTAAATCGTCCGTAACTTTTTATTTATAGCTCAGAATGATTCCAATCCAATGCCCACATTAATCTAGCTCAATTTTCTAAATTGCCACAAAATTTGAGACTAAAATAGAGATGACAAAGTGACCAAGTAATCCAATCTATCCCAAAACTTCTTGATGTCATTCTTTATGCTTCATTTATGCTTTACTTAAAGAGCACCAATGATTAGTTTAGAATGATCATTTTAACTAGCCGATCAACTTGACATGTCTGCATTAAATCGTCCGTAAATTTTGATTTAGAGCTCATAATGACACGAATGAAATGCCCAGTTAAGCTAGCTATATTTTCAATATTGTAGCAAAACTTGAGACAAAAATAGATATGACAAAGCGTCCATAGAGCCTTTACTCAATGAGCACCGATGATTAGTTTCGAATGATCACTTTAACTGGCCGATCAACTTGACATGTCCACCCTAAATCGTCTGTAACTCTTGATTTATAGCTCAAAATGACATCAATCGAATGCCCACGTTAATCTAGCTCAGCTTAGAATAATCATATTAACTTGCCGATCAACTTGACATGTCCTCACTAAATTGTCCATAACTTTTGATTTAGAGCTCAAAATGACACGAATCCAATGCCTACATTACGCGAGCTCAATTTTCTATATTGTAATAAAATTTAAGACGGAAATAGATAAGAAAAAGAGTCCAAGTAATCCAATATATCCCAAGCAGTGTGATGCTATGCCTTATGCTTCACTTAGAAGCCTTTACTCAATGAGCACCAATGATAAGTTTAGAATAGTCATATTAACTGGCAGTTCAACTTGATGTGTCCCCCCCAAATCGTCCGTAACTTTTAATTTTGAGCTCAGTATGACACGAATCCAATGCCCACGTTAAGCTAGTTAAATTTTCTATATTTTAACAAAATTTGAGACACAAATAGAGACAAAATGCGTTCAAGTATTCCAATCTAACCAAAACTGCATGATGCTATTCTTTATGCTTTATATATAAGCCTTTACCTAAAGGGCACCAATGATCAGTTTAGAATGATCTCTTTAACTCGCTGATCAATATGACATGTCTACACTAAATCGTCTGTAACTCTTGATTTATAGCTCAAAATGACATCAATCGAATGCCCACATTAATCTAGCTCAGCTTAGAATAATCATATTAACTTGCCGATCAACTTGACATGTCCTCACTAAATTGTCCGTAACTTTTGATTTAGAGCTCAAAATGATACGAATCCAATGCCCACATTACGCGAGCTCAATTTTCTATATTGTAATAAAATTTAAGACAGAAATAGATAAGAAAAAGAGTCCAAGTAATCCAATATATCCCAAGCAGTGTAATGCTATGCATTATGCTTCACTTATAAGCCTTTACTCAATGAACACCAATGATAAGTTTAGAATAGTCATATTAACTGGCAGTTCAACTTGATGTGTCCTCCCCAAATCGTCCGTAACTTTTAATTTTGAGCTCACTATGACACGAATCCAATGCCCACGTTAAGCTAGCTAAATTTTCTATATTTTCACAAAATTTGAGACACAAATAGAGACAAAATGCGTTCAAGTATTCCAATCTAACCAAAACTGCATGATGCTATTCTTTATGCTTTATATATAAGCCTTTACCTAAAGGGCACCAATGATCAGTTTAGAATGATCTCTTTAACTCGCTGATCTACATGACATGTCTGCACTAAATTGTTTGTAACGTTTTATTTGGAGCTTAGAATGACACGAATCCAATGCCCACGTTAAGCTAGCTCAATTTCCTATATTGTAACAAAATTTGAGACATAAATAGATACGACAAAGCGTCCAAGTAATCTAATCTATCCAGTACTATAAGATGCCGTGCATTATGCTTAATTTATAAGTATTTACTCAATGAGCACCAGTGATCAGTTTAAAATAAT
Source organism: Pugionium cornutum (assembly GCA_018901935.1). Classification (NCBI taxonomy): domain Eukaryota; kingdom Viridiplantae; phylum Streptophyta; class Magnoliopsida; order Brassicales; family Brassicaceae; genus Pugionium; species Pugionium cornutum. The sequence continues at coordinate 7,451 of JAENJI010000784.1, forward strand.
CTTATTTATAGGCCGATCAACTTGACATGTCCGCACTAAATCGTCCATTACTTTTGATTTAGAGCTTAGAATGACACGAATCCAATGCCCACGTTAAGCTAACTCAATTTTCTATAGTGTAATAAAATTTGAGACAAAAATAGATACGACAAAGCATCCAAGTAATCCAATATATCCAAAACTGTATGATGTTATGCTTTATGCTTCACTTATAAGCCGTTACTTAAAAAGCACAAATGATAAGTTTAGAATGATCACTTTAACTGGCCGATCTACTTCACATGACTGCACTAAATCGTCTTTAACTATTGATTTAGAGTTCAAAATCACACGAATCCAATGTCCACGTCAAGCTAGCTCAATTTTCTATACTAACAAAATTTGAGACATAAATAGATACGACAAAGCGTTCAAGTAATCCAATCTATCCAAAACTATAACATGTCCTGCAATATGCTTCATTTATCAGCTTTTACTCAATGAACACCAATGATTATTTTAGAATAATCATATTAACTGGCCGATCAGCTTGACATGTTGGCACTAAATCATCCGTAACTTTTGATTTGAGCTCAGAGTGACATGAAACCAATGGCCACATTAAGCTAGATAAATTTTCTATGTATTAACAAAATTTGAGACAAAAATAGACACGACAAATTGTCCAAATAATCCAATCTATACAAAATTGTGTGATGCCATGCATTATGCTTCATTTATAACCCTTTATTCAATGAGCACCAATGATGAGTTTAGAATAATCATATTAACTGGCCGAAAACTTCACATGTCCACACTAAATCGTTCGTAACTTTTGATCTTGAGCTCATAATGACATGAATCCAATGCCCGCGTTAAGCGAGATAAATTTTCTATATATTATAAAAGTTTGAGACAGAAATGGAGACGACAAAGTGTCCAAATAGTCCAATCTATACAAAACAGAGTGATGTCATGCATTATGCTTCATTTATAACCCTTTACTCAATGAGCACCAATGATAAGTTTAGAATAATCATATGAACTCGCCGAACAACTTGACATGGACGCACTAAATCGTCCATAAATTTTTATTTGAGCTCAAATTGACATGATTCGCTAGATAAATTTTCAATGTAATAACAAAATTTGAGACAAAAATGGAGATGACAAAGTGTCCAGATAATCCAATTTATGCAAAAATATGTGATGCCTTGCATTATGCTTCGTTTATAAGTCTTTACTCAATGAGCACCAATGATCAGTTTACAATAATCATATTAACTGGCCGATAAACTTGATATGTCTGCACTAAATCATCTGTAACTTTTGATTTTGAGCTCAGAATGACATGAATCCAATGCCCACGTTAAGCTAGATAAATTTTCTTTGTAATAACAAAATCTGAGACAAAAATGGAGACGACAAAGTGTCCAAATAATCCAATCTATACAAAACTGTGTGATGCCATGCATTATGCTTCATTTATAAGCCTTTACTCAATGAGCACCAATGATCAGTTTAAAATAATCATATTAACTAGTTGATCAACTTGACATGTCCACACTAAATCGTCCATACATTTTTATTTTGAGCTCAGAATGACACGAATCCAATGCCCATGTTAAGCTAGCAAAAATTTCCATATTTTAATAGAATTTGAGACAGAAATAGAGACGACATAGTGTCCACGTAATCCAATATGTCCCAAATTACGTGATTCTATGCTTTATGTTTCACTGATAAGCCCTTTTTTAAAAAGCACCAATGATCAATTTATGATCACTTTAACGGGCCGATCAACTTGCCATGTCCGCACTAAATCGTCCGAAACTTTTGATTTAGAGCTCAGAAGAACACGAATCCAATGTCCACGTTAAGCTAGCTCAATTTTCTTTATTGTAAGATAACTAGAGGCATAAATAGGTACAACAAAGCGTCCAAGTAATCCAATCTATCCAAAACTATAAGATACCGTGTATTATGCTTTATTTATAAGCTTTTACTCAATGAGCACCAGTGATCAGTTTAGAATAATCATATTAACTGGCTGATCAACTTGACATGTCCGCACTAAATCGTCCGCAACTTTTGATTTGAGCTTAGAATGACATGAATCCAATGCCCACATTAAGCTAGATAAAGTTTCTATGTATTAACAAAATTTGGGACAGAAATAGAGACGACAAATTATCCAAATAATCCAATCTATACAAAACTGTGTGATGCCATACATTATGCTTCATTTATAAGCCTTTACTCAATGAGCATCAATGATCTGTTTAGAATAATCATATTAACTGGCCGATAAACTTGACATGTCCGCAATAAATCGTCCGTAACTTTTGATTTTGAGCTCAGAATGACATGAATCCAATGCCCACATTAAGCTAGATAAATTTTCTATATATTAACAATATTTTTGGCAGAAATGGAGACGACAAACTGTCCAAATAATCCAATCTATTCAAAACTGTGTGATTACATGCAATATACTTCATTTATAAGCCTTTACTCAATGAGCACTAATGATCAGTCTAGAAGAATCATATTAGCTGGCCGATCAAGTTGACATGTCCGCACTAAATCGTCCATAACTTTTGATTTTGAGCTCATAATGACATGAATCCAATGCCCATGTTAAGCTAACAAAAGTTTCTATATTTTGAAAGAATTTGAGACAGAAATAGAGACGACAAATTGTCCAAATAATCCAATCTATACAAAATTGTGTGATGCCATGCATTATGCTTCATTTATAACCCTGTATTCAATGAGCACCAATGATGAGTTTAGAATAATCATATTAACTGGCCGAAAAACTTCACATGTCCACACTAAATCGTTCGTAACTTTTGATCTTGAGCTCATAATGACATGAATCCAATGCCCGCGTTAAGCGAGATAAATTTTCTATATATTATAAAAGTTTGAGACAGAAATGGAGACGACAAAGTGTCCAAATAGTCCAATCTATACAAAACTGTGTGATGCCATGCATTATGCTTCATTTATAACCCTTTACTCAATGAGCACCAATGATAAGTTTAGAATAATCATATGAACTCGCCGAACAACTTGACATGTCCGCACTAAATCGTCCGTAACTTTTGATTTGAGCTCAAATGGACATGATTCCAATGCCCACGTTAAGCTAGATAAATTTTTATGTAATAACAAAATTTGTGACAAAAATGGAGACGACAAAGTGTCCAGATAATCCAATTTATGCAAAACTGTGTGATGCCTTGCATTATGCTTCGTTTATATGTCTTTACTCAATGAGCACCAGTGATCAGTTTACAATAATCATATTAACTGACCGATAAACTTGATATGTCTGCACTAAATCATCTGTAACTTTTGATTTTGAGCTCAGAATGACATGAATCCAATGCCCACGTTAAGCTAGATAAATTTTCTATGTAATAACAAAATTTGAGACAAAAATGGAGACGACAAAGTGTCCAAATAATCCAATCTATACAAAACTGTGTGATGCCATGCATTATGCTTCATTTATAAGCCTTTACTCAATGAGCACCAATGATCAGTTTAAAATAATCATATTAACTAGTCGATAAACTTGACATGTCCACACTAAATCGTCCATACATTTCTATTTTGAGCTCAGAATGACATGAATCCAATGCCCATGTTAAGCTACCAAAATTTTCAATATTTTAATAGAATTTGAGACAGAAATAGAGACAACATAGTGTCCACGTAATCCAATATGTCCCAAACTACGTGATTCTATGCTTTATGCTTCACTTATAAGCCCTTTTTTAAAAAGCACCAATGATCAGTTTAGAATGATCACTTTAACGGGCCGATCAACTTGTCATGTCCGCACTAAATCCTCCGAAACTTTTGATTTAGAGCTCAGAAGAACACGAATCCAATGTGCACATTAAGCTAGCTCAATTTTCTTTATAACAAAACTAGAGTTATAAATAGGTACAACAAAGCGTCCAAGTAATCCAATCTATCCAAAACTATAAGATACCGTGTATTATGCTATATTTATAAGCTTTTACTCAATGAGCACCAGTGATCAGTTTAGAATAATCATATTAACTGGCTGATCAACTTGACATGTCCGCACTAAATTGTCCGCAACTTTTGATTTGAGCTTAGAATGACATGAATCCAATGCCCACATTAGGCTACATAAAGTTTCTATGTATTAACAAAATTTGAGACAGAAATAGGGACGACAAATTATCCAAATAATCCAATCTATACAAAACTGTGTGATGCCATACATTATGCTTCATTTATAAGCCTTTACTCAATGAGCACCAATGATCTGTTTAAAATAATCATATTAACTGGCCGATAAACTTGACATGTCCGCAATAAATCGTCCATAACTTTTGATTTTGAGCTCAGAATGACATGAATCCAATGCCCACACTAAGCTAAATAAATTTTCTATATATTAACAATATATTTGGCAGAAATGGAGACGATAAACTATCCAAATAATCCAATCTATTCAAAACTGTGTGATGACATGCATTATACTTCAATTATAAGCCTTTACTCAATGAGCACTAATGATCAGTCTAGAATAATCATATTAGCTGGCCGATCAAGTTGACATGTCCGCACTAAATCGTCCATAACTTTTGATTTTGAGCTCAGAATGACATGAATCCAATGCCCATGTTAAGCTACGAAAGTTTCTATATTTTGAGAGAATTTGAGACAAAAATAGAGACGACAAATTGTCCAAATTATCCAATCTATACAAAATTGTGTGATGCCATGCATTATGCTTCATTTATAATCCTGTATTCAATGAGCACCAATGATGAGTTTAGAAAAATCATATTAACTGGCCGAAAAACTCCACATGTCCTCAATAAATCGTTCGTAACTTTTGATCTTGAGCTCATAATGACATGAATCCAATGCCCGCGTTAAGCGAGATAAAATTTCTATATATTATAAAAGTTTGAGACAGAAATGGAGACGACAAAGTGTCCAAATAGTCCAATCTATACAAAACTGTGTGATGTCATGCATTATGCTTCATTTATAACCCTTTACTCAATGAGCACCAATGATAAGTTTAGAATAATCATATGAACTCGCCGAACAACTTGAAATGACCGCAGTAAATCGTCCGTAACTTTTGATTTGAGCTCAAATGGACATGATTCCAATGCCCACGTTAAGCTAGATAAATTTTCTATGTAATAACAAAATTTGAGACAAAAATGGAGACGACAAACTGTCCAAATAATCCAATCTATAGAAAACTATGTGATGCCATGCATTATGCTTCATTTATAAGCCTTTACTCAATGACCACCAATGATCAGTTTAAAATAATCATATTAACTAGTAGATCAACTTGACATGTCCACACTAAATCGTCCATACATTTCTATTTTGAGCTCTGAATGACACGAATCCAATGCCCATGTTAAGCTAGCAAAATTTTCTATATTTTAATAGAATTTGAGACAGAAATAGAGACAACATAGTGTCCACGTAATCCAATATGTCCCAAACTACGTGATTCTATGCTTTATGCTTCACTTATAAGCCCTTTTTTAAAAAGCACCAATGATCAGTTTAGAATGATCACTTTAACGGGCCGATCAACTTGCCATGTCCGCACTAAATCGTCCGAAATTGATTTAGAGCTCAGAAGAACACGAATCCAATGTCCACGTTAAGCTAGCTCAATTTTTTTTATTGTAACAAAACTAGAGACATAAATAGGTACAACAAAGCGTCCAAGTAATCCAATCTATCCAAAACTATAAGATACCGTGTATTATGCTTTATTTATAAGCTTTTACTCAATGAGCACCAGTGATCAGTTTAGAATAATCATATTAACTGGCTGATCAACTTGACATGTCCGCACTAAATCATCCGCAACTTTTGATTTGAGCTTAGAATGACATGAATCCAATGCCCACATTAAGCTAGAGAAAGTTTCTATGTATTAACAAAATTTGAGACAGAAATAGAGACGATAAATTTTCCAAATATTCCAATTTATACAAAACTGTGTGATGCCATACATTATGCTTCATTTATAAGCCTTTACTCAATGAGCACCAATGATCTGTTTAGAATAATCATATTAACTAGCCGATAAACTTGACATGTCCGCAATAAATCGTCCGTAACTTTTGCTTTTTGAGCTCAGAATGACATGAATCCAATGCCCACATTAAGCTAGATGAATTTTCTATATTAACAATATTTTTGGCAGAAATGGAGACGACAAACTGTCCAAATAATCCAATCTATTCAAAACTGTGTGATGGCATGCATTATACTTCATTTATAAGCCTTTACTCAACGAGTACTAATGATCAGTCTAGAATAATCATATTTGCTGGCCGATCAAGTTGACATGTCTGCACTAAATCGTCCATAAATTTTGATTTTGAGCTCAGAATGACATGAATCCAATGCCCATGTTAAGCTAACAAAAGTTTCTATATTTTGAAAGAATTTGAGACAGAAAAAGAGACGACAAATTGTCCAAATTATCCAATCTATACAAAATTGTGTGATGCCATTCATTATGCTTCATTTATAACCCTGTAGTCAATGAGCACCAATGATGAGTTTAGAAAAATCATATTAACTGGCCGAAAAACTCCACATGTCCACAATAAATCGTTCGTAACTTTTGATCTTGAGCTCATAATGACGTGAATCCAATGCCCGCGTTAAGAGAGATAAATTTTCTATATATTATAAAAGTTTGAGACAGAAATGGAGACGACAAAGTGTCCAAATAGTCCAATCTATACAAAACTGTGTGATGTCATGCATTATGCTTCATTTATAACCCTTTACTCAATGAGCACCAATGATAAGTTTAGAATAATCATATGAACTTGCCGAACAACTTGACATGACCGCACTAAATCGTCCGTAAGTTTTGATTTGAGCTCAAATGGACATGATTCCAATGCCCATGTTAAGCTAGATAAATTTTCTATGTAATAACAAAATTTGAGACAAAAATGGAGACGACAAAGTGTCCAAATAATCCAATCTATACAAAACTGTGTGATGCCATGCATTATGCTTCATTTATAAGCCTTTACTCAATGAGCACCAATGATCAGTTTAAAATAATCATATTAACTAGTCGATAAACTTGACATGTCCACACTAAATCGTCCATACATTTCTATTTTGAGCTCAGAATGACATGAATCCAATGCCCATGTTAAGCTACCAAAATTTTCAATATTTTAATAGAATTTGAGACAGAAATAGAGACAACATAGTGTCCACGTAATCCAATATGTCCCAAACTACGTGATTCTATGCTTTATGCTTCACTTATAAGCCCTTTTTTAAAAAGCACCAGTGATCAGTTTAGAATGATCACTTTAACGGGCCGACCAACTTGCCATGTCCGCACTAAATCGTCTGAAACGTTTGATTTAGAGCTCAGAAGAACACGAATCAAGTGTCCACATTAAGCTAGCTCAATTTTCTTTATTGTAACAAAACTAGAGACATAAATAGGTACAACAAAGCGTCCAAGTAATCCAATCTATCCAAAACTATAATATACCATGTATTATGCTTTATTTATAAGCTTTTACACAATGAGCACCAGTGATCAGTTTAGAATAATCATATTAACTGGCTGATCAACTTGACATGTCCGCACTAAATCGTCCGCAACTTTTGATTTGAGCTAAGAATGACATGAATCCATTGCCCACATTAAGCTAGATAAAATTTCTATGTATTAACAAAATTTGAGACAGAAATAGAGACGACAAATTATCCAAATAATCCAATCTATACAAAACTGTGTGATGCCATACATTATGCTTCATTTATAAGCCTTTACTCAATGAGCACCAATGATCTGTTTAGAATAATCATATTAACTGGCCGATAAACTTGACATGTCCGCAATAAATCGTCCGGAACTTTTGATTTTGAGCTTAGAATGACATGAATCCAATGCCCACATTAAGCTAGATAAATTTTCTATATATTAACAATATTTTTGGCGGAAATGGAGACGACAAACTGTCCAAATAATCCAATCTATTCAAAACTGTGTGATGACATGCATTATACTTCAGTTATAAGCCTTTACTCAATGAGCACTAATGATCAGTCTAGAATAATCATATTAGCTGGCCGATCAAGTTGACATGTCCGCACTAAATCGCCATAACTTTTGATTTTGAGCTTAGAATGACATGAATCCAATGCCCATGTTAAGCTAACAAAAGTTTCTATATTTTGAAAGAATTTGAGACTGAAATAGAGACAACAAAGCATCCACGTAATCCAGTATATCCCAAACTGCATGATGCTATGCTCTATGCTTCACTTATGAGCCCTTATTTAAAAAGCACCAATGATGAGTTTAGAATGATCACTTTAACTGGCTGATAACTTGACATGTCCGCACTAAATCGTCCATAACTTTTGATTTAGAGCTTAAAATCACACGAATCCAATGTCCACCTTAAGCAAGCTCAATTTTCTATATTGTGAAAAAATTTGAGACATAAATAGATATGACAAAGCGTCCAAGTAATCCAATATATCCAAATCTATAAGAGACCGTGAATTATGCTTCATTTATAATACTTTACTCAATGAGCACCAATGATCAGTTTAGAATAATCATATTAACTGGCCAATCAATTTGACATGTCCACACTAAATCGTCCGTCACTTTTAATTTTGAGCTAAGAATGACACAAATCCAATGCCCAGGTTAAGCTAGCTAAAGTTTCTATATTTTTCAAAATTTAAGACAGAAATAGAGACGACAAAGCGTCCAAGTAATCCAATCTATCCCAAACTGTGTGATGCCATGATTTATACTTCATTTATAAGCTTTTACTTAATGACCACCAATGATCAGTTTAGAATGATCACTTTAACTAGCCAATCAACTTGACTTGTCCGCACTAAATCGTGTGTAACTCTTGATTTCGAGCTAAGAATGACACGAATCATATGCCCACGTTAAGCGTTCTCGATTTTCTATATTGTGAGTAGGTCTGAGGCAGAAATAGAGACGACAAAGTGTCCAAGTAATAGAATCTATCCCTAACTCCATGATCAATGCTTTATGCTTCATTTATAAGCATTTACTCAATGAGCACCAATGATCAGTTCAGAATAATCAAATTATCTGGCCGATCAACTTGACATGTACGCACTAAATCGTTCGTAACTTTTTATTTTGCGCTCAGAATGACACGTATCAATTTCCCACATTATTCTAGCTCGATTTTCTATATCATAAAACAATTTGAGACAGAATTAGATACGACAAAGCGTCCAAATAATTCAATCTATCCCAAGCTCCACGATGCCCTGCATTATGCATCATTTATAAGCCTTTACTCAATAAGCACCAATGATCAGTTTAGAATAATCAAGTTAACAGGCCGATCAATTTGACATGTCCGCACTAAATCATCCATAACTTTTGATTTAGGGATAAGAATGACACGAATCCACTGACCACATTAAGCTAGCTAAAGTTTCTTTATTTTAACAAATATTTGTGATAGAAATAGAGACGATAAAGCGCCAGGAATCCAATCTACCCAAAACTGTGTGATATCATGCATTATGCTTCATATATAATCCTTTACTCAGTGAGCACCAATGATTAGTTTAGAATAATCATATTAACTGGCCAATCAACTTTACGTGTATGCACCAAATCGTCCGTAACTTTGGATTTTGAGCTCAAAATGAGACGTATCCAATGCCCATGTTATTCTACCTCAATTTTCTGTATCGTAAAAAAAATTGAGACAGAACTAGATACGACAAAGTATCCAAATAATTCAATCTATCCCAAACTCCACGGTGGCCTGCATTATGCTTCATTTATAAGACTTTACTCAATGATCACCAATGATCAGTTTAAAATAATCATATTAATTGGCCGATCAACTTGACATGTCCGCACTAAATCATCCGTAACTTTTGATTTTGAGCTATGAATGACACGAATCCAATGCCCAGGTTAAGCTAGCTAAATTTTCTATATTTTGTAAAATTTAAGACAGAAATAGAGACGACAAAGCGTCCAAGTAATCCAATCTATCCCAAACTGTGTGATGCCATGATTTATACTTCATTTATAAGCTTTTACTTAATGAGCACCAATGATCAGTTTACAATGATCACTTTAACTAGCCGATCAACTTGACTTGTCCGCACTAAATCGTTTGTAACTCTTGATTTAGAGCTAAGAATGACACGAATCATATACCCACGTTAAGCGTTCTCGATTTTTTCTATTGTGAGTAAGTTTTAGGCAGAAATAGAGACGACAAAGTGTCCAAGTAATCGAATCTATCCCAAACTACGTGATCAATGCTTTATGCTTCATTTATAAGCCTTTACTCAATCTGCACCGATGATCAGTTCAGAACAATCATATTAACTGGCCAATCAACTTGACATGTACGCACTAAATCGTCCGTAACTTTTGATTCTTAGCTCAGTATGACACGTATCCAATGCCCACGTTATTCTAGCTCAATTTTCTATATCGTAAAAAAAATTTGAGACAGAACTAGATACAACAAAGTATCCAAATAATTCAATCTCTCCCAAGCTCCATGATGCCCTGCATTATCCTTCATTTATAAGCCTTTACTCAATAAGCACTAATGATCAGTTTAGAATAATCATATCAACTAGCCGATCAACTTGACATATGCGCACTAAATCGTCCGTAACTTTTGATTTAGAGCTAAGAATGACACGAATCCAATGACCACGTTAAGCTTGCTAAAGTTTCTATATTTTGACAAAATTTGAGACATAAATAGATACGACAAAGCCTCCATGTAATCAAATCTATACCAAACTGCGTGATTCCATACTTTATGCTTCATTTATAAGCCTTTACTTAAAGAGCATCAATGATCGCTTTAGAATGAACACTTTAACTAAGCGATCAACTTGACTTGTCCACACTAAATCGTCCGTAACTCTTGATTTAGAGATAGAATGACAGGAATCCGATGCCCACGTGAAGCTTTCTCGATTTTCTATATTGTGAGAAAATTTGAGACAGAAATAGAGACAACAAAGTGTCCAAGTAATTGAATCAATCCCAAACTGCGTGTTCCATGCTTTATGCTTTATTTATAAGCCTTTATTCAATGAGCACAAAAGATCAGTATTGAATGATCACTTTAACTGGCAGATCAACTTGACATGTATGCACTAAATCTTCCGCAACTTTTGATTTAGAGCTCAGAATTACACGAATCCAATGCCCAAGTTAAGCTAGCTCAATTTTCTATATTGTAACAAAATCTGAGACAAAAATAGATATGACAAATCGTCCCAGTAATCCAATATATCAAAACCAATGTAATGCCATGGATTATGCTTCATTTAGAAGTTTTTACTCAATAGCACCAAATGATCTGTTTAGAATAATCATATTAATTGGCCGATCAACTTGACATGTCTGAAATAAGTCGTCCATAACTTTTGATTTTGAGCTTAGAATGACACGAATCCAATGCCCATGTTAAGCTAGATAAATTTTATATATTTTTACAAATTGGAGATAGAAATGGATAAGACAAAGCGCTAAGTAATCCAATCTATCCAAAACTTTGTGATGCCATGCATTATGCTTCATTTATAAGCCTTTACTCAATGAGCACCAATGATCAGTTCAGAATAATCATATTAACTAGCCGATCAACTTGACATGTACACACTAAATCGTCTGTAACTTTTGATTTTGAGCGCGGAATGACACATATCCTATGCCCACATTATTCTAGCTCAATTTTCTATATCGTAAAAAAATTTAATGCAGAAATAGATACGAAAAAGCGTCCAAATAATTCAATCTATCCCAAGCTCCACGATTCCCTTCATTATGCTTCATTTATAAGCCTTTACTCAATAAGCACCAATGATCAGTTTAGAATAATCATATTAACTAACTGATCAACTTGACATGTCCGCACAAAATTGTCCATAACTTTTGATTTAAAGCAAAGAATGACATGAATCCAATGACCACATTAAGCTACCTAAATTTTCTATATTTTGACAAAAGTTGAGACAGAAATAGATATGACAAAGCCTCCATGTAATCCAATATATCCCGAACTTTGTGATTCCATGCTTTATGCTTCATTTATAAGCCTTTACTTAAAGAGCACCAATGATCAGTTTAGAATGATCACTTTAACTAGGCGATCAACTTGAATTGTCCGCACTAAATCGTGTGTAACTCTTGATTTAGAGATAAGATTGACACGAATCCGAGGCCCACGTTAAGCTTTCTCGATTTTCTATATTGTGAGAAAATTTGAGAGAAAACTAGAGACGACAAAGTGTCCAAGTAATCGAATCTATCGTGACCTATGTGATCCATGCTTTGTGCTTCATTTATAAGCCTTTACTCAATGAGCACCAATGATCAGTATTGAATGATCACTTTAACTGGCTGATCAACTTGACATGTCTGCACCAAATCGTCCGTAACTTTGATTTATAGCTCAGAATGACACGACTCCAATGCTCAAGTTAAGCTAGCTGAATTTTCTATATTGTAACAAAATTTGAGACAAAAGTAGATACGACAAAGTGTACAAGTAATCCAATATATCTAAATCTGTGTGATGCCATGGATAATGCTTCATTTAGAAGCCTTTTCTCAATCAGCACCAATGATCAGTTTAGAATAATCATATTAATTGGCTGATCAACTTGACATGTCCGCACTAAATTGTCCGTAACTTTTGATTTTGAGCTCAAAATGACACGAATCCAATGCCCATGTTAAGCTCGATAAATTTTCAATATTTTAATAAAATTTGAGATAGAAATGGATAGGACAAAGCACCAAGTAATCCAATCTATCCAAAACTGTGTGATGCCATGCACTATGTTTCATTTTTAAGCCTTTACTAAATGACCACCAATGATCAGTTTAGAATAATCATATTAACTGGCCAATAAACTTAAAATATATGCACTAAATCTTCCGTAACTTTTGATTTTCAGCTCAGAACGACACCTATCCAATGCCCACGTTATTCTGGCTCAATTTTCTATATTGTAAAATTTTTTGAGACAGAACTAGTTATGTCAATGCGTCCAAATAATTCAATATATCCCAAACTAAACGATGCCCTGCATTATGTTTCATTTATAAGCGTTTACCCAATGAGCACCAATTATCAGTTTAAAATAATCATATTAACTGGCCAATCAACTTGACATGTCCATAAAAAAATCGTCCGTAACTTTTTTTTAGAGCTAAGAATGACACGAATCCAATGCCCACGTTAAGCTAGCTAAAGTTTCTATATTTTAACAAAATTTGAGATAGAAATAGAGACGACAAAGCCGCATTATAATCCAATCTATCCCAAACTGCATGATTCCATGCTTTACGCTTGATTTATAAGCCTTTACGTAAAGAGCACCAATGATCAGTTTAGAATAATCATATTATATGGCCGATTAACTTGACATGTTCGCACTAAATCGTCCGTAACTTTTGATTTTGAGCTCAAAATGACACAAATCCAATGCCCATGTTAAGCTCGATTAATTTTCTATATTTTAATAAAATTTGAGATAGAAATGGATAAGACAAAGCGCAAAGTAATCCAATCTATCCAAAACTGTGTGATGCCATGCATTATACTTCATTTATAAGCTTTTAGTCAATTAACACCAATGATCATTTTAGAATAATCATATTAACTGGCCGATCAACTTGAAATGTACGCGCTAAATCTTCCGTAACTTTTGATTTTGAGCTCAGAGCGACACCTATCCAACCCCCACGTTATTCTAGCTCAATTTTCTATATCGCAAAAATTTTCGTGATAGAACTAGTTATGTCAAGCGTCCAAATAATTCAATCTATACCAAACTCAACGATGCCTTGCATTATGTTTCATTTATAAGTGTTTACCCAATGAGCACCAATTATCAGTTTAGAATAATCATATTAACTGGCTGATCAACTTGACATGACCATAAAAAATCGTCCGTAACTTTTTATTTAGAGCTAAGAATAACACGGATCCAATGCCCACGTTAAGCTAGCAAAATGTTCTATATTTTCACAAAATTTGAGATAGAAATAGAGACGACAAAGCCTCAATATAATCCAATCTATCCCAAACTGCGTGATTCCATGCTTTATGCTTGATTTATAAGCCTTTACTTAAAGAGCACCAATGATCAGTTTAGAATGATCACTTTAACTATCCGATCAATTTGATAAGTCCACACTAAATGGTCCTTCATTTTTGATTTATAGCTTGGAATGATACGAATCCAATGCCCACGTTAAGTGAGCTCAATTTTCTATATTGTAACAAAATTTGAGATTGAAATAGATACAATAAACTGTCCAGCTAATCCAATCTATTCAAAACTGTAAGATGCCATGCATTATGCTTCATTTATAAGCCTTTACTCAATGAGCACCAATGATCAGTTTAGAATGATCACTTTAACTGGACGATCAACTTGACATGACTACGCTTAGTCGTCCGTAACTTATGATTTAGAGCTTAGACGGACACGAATACAATGCTCACGTTAAGGTAGATCAATTTTCTATATTGTGACAAAATTTGAGACAAAACTAGATACAACAAAGCGTACAAGTAACCCAATTTATCTCAAACTGCGTGATGCCATGCATTATGCTTCATTTATAAGCCTTTACTAAATGAGTACCAATGATCTGTATAGAATGATCACTTTAAGTAGACTCTCAACTTGACTTGTCTTCACTAAATCGTCCGTAACTTTTGATTTAGAGCTCAGAATGACACGAATCCAGTCTTCACATTAATCTAGATCAATTTTCTATATTATAACAACATTTTTGACAGAAATAGATATGGCAAAGCATCCAAGTAATCCAATCAATCGAAAACTATTTGATGCCATGCATTATACTTCATTTTAAAGCGTTTACTCAATGAGCACCAATGATCAGTTTAGAATAATCATATTAACTTGCTGATAAACTTGACATGACCTCAGTAAATTGTCCCTACCTCTTTATTTGAGCTTATAATGACACGAATCGAATTCGCACGTTAAGCTAGATAAATGTTCTATATTTTGACAAAATTTGAGACAGAAGTAGAAACGACAAGGCGTCCAAGTAATCCAATCTATCCCAAATTGCGTGATGCCATTCTTTAGGCTAAATTTAACTTCAGTTAATGAGCCCCAATGATCAGTTTAGAATGATCACTTTACCTGGCCGATCAACTTGTCGTGTCCGCCCTAAATCGTACGTAACTTATGATTTAGAGCTCATACTGACAGAAATCCAATGCCCATATTAAGCGATCTCAATTCTCTTTATTTTGACAATATTTGAGACACAAATAGAGATGAAAAAACATCCAAGTAATCCAATTTATACCAAACAGCGTA
Organism: Pugionium cornutum; assembly: GCA_018901935.1. Lineage (NCBI taxonomy): Eukaryota > Viridiplantae > Streptophyta > Magnoliopsida > Brassicales > Brassicaceae > Pugionium > Pugionium cornutum. The sequence continues at coordinate 22,880 of JAENJI010000784.1, forward strand.
ATGCCATGCTTTATACTTCATTTTAAAGCTTTACTTAATGAGCACCAATGATCAGTTTAGAATGATCAGTTTAACTCGCTGATCAACTTGACATGTACACACTAAATCGTATGTAACTTTTGATTTAGAGCTTAGAAACACACGTATCGAATGCCCACGTTAAGTTAGCTCAATTTTTTTATATTGTAACAAAATTTGAGACAGAAATAGATAAGAAAAAGTGTCCAAGTAATCCATTATATCCAAACGTGTGTGTTGCCATATATTATGCTTCATTAATAAGCCTTTATTCAATGAGCACCAATGATAAGTTTATAATGATGACATTAATTGGCCTATCAACTTGACATGTCCACACTAAATCGTTCGTAACGTTTTATTTAGAGCTCATAATAACACGAATCATTTGCCACGTTAAGCTAGCTCCATTTCTATATTGTGACAAATTTTTAGGTAGAAATAGATACGACAAAGCGTCCAAGTAATCCAATCCATCCTAAACTGCGTGATGTCATGCACTATTTTTCATTTATAAGCTTTTACTCAATGAGCCCCAATGATCAGTTTATAATCATTGTATTAACTGGTCAGTAAATCATCCAGTAACTTTTGATTTATGCACTAAATCATCCAGTAACTTTTGATTTATGCACTAAATCATCCATAACTTTTGATTTATAGCTCAAAATGACACGAATCCAATGCGCACATTAAGCTAGTTCAATTTTCAGAATTGTGACAAAATTTGAGACAGAACTAGATATGACAAAGTGTCCAAGTAATCCAATCTATCCCAAATTTCGTGATGTCATGCCTTATGCTTCATTTATAAGCCTTTACTCAATGTGCACCAGTAATCAGTTTAGAATGATCACTTTAACTGGCCAATCGACTTGACATGTCTGCACTAAATCGTACGTAACTATTGATTTACAACTCAGAATGACATGAATCAGATGCCCACGTTAGGCTAGCTCAGTTTTCTATATTTTGACAAAATTTGAGACAGAAATAGAGACAACAAAGCGTCCAAGTAATCCAATCTATCCCAAACAGCTTTATGCCATGCATTATGCCTCACTAATAAGCCTTTATTTAATGAGCACCAATGATCAGTTTATAATGATCATTTTAGCTGGCCGATCAACTTGACATATACGCACTAAAGCGTACGTAACTTTTGAGTTAGAGCTCGGAATGACACAAATCCAGTGCCCACGTTTTAACCTAGCTCAATTTTCTATATTGTGACAAAGTTTGAGACAAAAATAGAGACCACAAAGTGTACAAGTAATCCAATCTATCCTAAAATGCGTGATCCTAAAATGCGTGATGCCATGCTTTATGCTTCATTTACAAGCCTTTACTTAATGAGCACCAATGATTAGTTTTGAATGATCACTTTAACTGGCCGATCAACTTGACATTTCAGCACTAAATCATCTGTAACTTTTGATTTATAGCTCAGAATGTCACGAATCCAATGCCCACTTAAGGTAGCTCAATTTTCTATATTTTGACAAAATTTGGAACGAAAATAGAGATGAAAAACCGTTCAAGTAATCCAATCTATCCCAAATTGTGTGATGCCATGGTTTTTGCTTCATTTATTAGCTTTTACTTAATGAGCACCGATGATCAGTTTAGAATTATCACTTTAACTGGCCGATCAACATGACATGTCTGCACTAAATCGTCCCTAACTTTTTATTTAGAGCTCGGAAACACATGAATCTAATGCCCACGTTAATCTAGATAAATTTTCTATATTGTAACAAAATTTGTGACAGAAATAGATATGACAAAGCGTCCAAGTAATACAATCTATCGAAAACTGTTTGATGCCATGTATTATGCTTCATTTATAAGCCTTTACTCAATGAGCACCAATGATCAGTTTAGAATAATCACTTTAACTGGCCGATCAGTTCTACATGTACGCACTAAATCGTCCGTATGTTTTGATTTAGAGCTTAGAAACACATTAATCCAAGGCCTACGTTAAGGTAGCTCAAGTTTCTATATTGTAACAAGATTTTAGACTAAAATAGATAGGGAAAAGCATCCAATTAATCCAATCTATCATAAAACTGTGTGATGCCATGCATTATGATTCATTTATATGAGCACTAATGATCACTTTAGAATGATTCCTTTAACTGGCCGATCAAATTGACATGTCCACACTAAATCATCCATAACTTTTGATAAAGAGATCAGAATTACACAAATCCAATGCCCACGTTATGCTAGCTCAATTCTCTATTTTATGACAAAATGTGTGACAGAAATGGGGATGACAAAGCATCCAAGTAATCCAATCTATCCCAAAAAACTTGATGCCATGCACTATGCTTCATTTATAAGCCTTCATAATGATCAGTTTAGAATAATCACTTTAACTGGCCAATCAACTTGTTATGTCCGCACTAAATCATCTATAACTTTTGATTTAGTGCTCGGAATGACACGAATACAGTGCCCACGTTAAGCTAGCTCAATCTTCTATACTGTGATAAAGTTTGAGACAAAAATTGAGACGACAAAGCGTACAAGTAATCCAATCTATCCCAAAATGCATGATGCCATGATTTATGCTTCATTTATAACCCTTTACTTAATGAGCACCATTGATCAGTTTTGAACGATCACTTTAACTGGCCGATCAACTTGACATTTCCGCACTATGTCATCCGTAACTTTTGATTTAGAGCTCAGAATGACATGAATCCAATGCGCACGTTAAGCTAGCTCAATTCTCAATTTTTGAAAATTTGAGACAAAAATAGAGACGACAAAGCGTACAAGTAATCCAATCTTTCCCAAACTACATGATGTTATGCATTATGGTTCATTTATAAGCCTTCACTTAATGAGCACCAATGATCAGTTTAGAATAATCACTTTAACAGACCGATGAACTTGACATTTCCACATTAAATTACACATAACTTTTGATTTAGATCTCAGAATGACACAAATCCAATACCCATGTTAATCTAGCTCAATTCTCTATATTCTAACAAAATTTCAAACAGAAATAGAAACGACAAAGCATCCATGTAATCCAATTTAAAACAAACTGCGTGATGTCATGCGTTATGCTTCTTTTATAAGCCTTTACTTAATCAACCCAATGATCAGTTTAAAAATCACTTTAACTAGCCAATCAACTTGACATGTACACACTAAATCATCCATAACTTTTGATTTAGAGCTCACATACACACAAATCAAAAGCCCACGTTAAGCTAGCTCAATTTTCTGTATTGTAACAAAATTTGAGACGGAATAGATACAAAAAAGCGTCCAAGTAATCTAGTCTATCCAAAATGTTTGATGCCATGCATTATGCTTCATTTATAAGCATTTATTTAATGGGCAACAATGATCAGTTTAGAATTATCACTTTTAACTGGCCGATCAACTTGACATTCGCCAAAATCGTCCCTAACTTTTGATTTAGAGTTTAGAAACACATGAATCCAATGCTCACGTTAAGCTAGCTCAATTTTCTATATTGTAACAAAATTTAAGACATAAATAAATATGACAAAGTGTCCAAGTAGTCCAATCTATCCAAAACTGTATGATGCCATGCATTATGCTTCATTTATAAGCCTTTACACAATGAGCACTAATGATTAGTTTAGAATGATCACTTTAACTCGACGATCAACTTGACATGTGCACACTAAATCATCCATAACTTTTGATTTATAGCTCAGAATGACAAGAATCCGATGCCCACGCTAAGTTAGCTCAATTTTCTATATTTTTACTCAATTTGAGACAGAAATAGAGACGACAAAGCGTACCGTAATCCAATCAATCTAAACTGCTTGATGCCATGCATTATGCTTCATTTATAAGCCTTTATTTAATGAGCACCAATGATCAGTTTAGAATGATCACTTTAACAGGTCAATCAACTTGACATGTCCGCACTAGATCATCCATAACTATTGATTTTGAGCTCAGAAACACACGAATCAAATGCTCATGTTAAGCTAGCTCAATTTTCTATATTGTAACAAAATTTGAGAAAAAAGAGATACGACAAAGCGTCCAAGGTCATCCAATCTATCTAAAACTATGTGACACCATGCATTATGCTTCATTTATAAGCCTTTACTCAATGAGTACCAATGATCAGTGTAGAATGATCACTTTAACTGGCCGATCAACTTGATATGTCCGCACTAAATCATCCGTAAATTTTGATTTACAGCTCGGAATGACACGAATCCAGTGCCCACGTTAAGCTAGCTAAATTTTCAAAATTGGTACAAAGTTTGAAACAGAGATAGCTACGACAAAGTGTCCAAGTAATGCAATCCATCCCAAACTTCATGATGCCATTCTTTATGCTTCATTTATAAGTCTTTACTTAATGAGCACCATTGATCAGTTTTGAATGATAAATTTAACAGGCTGACCAACTTCACATGTCCTCACTAAATCATCGTAACTTTTGGTTTAGAGCTTGGAATAACAGGAATCTAGTGCCCACGTTAAGCTAGCTCAATTTCTATATTGTGACAAAGTTTGAGAGAGAAATAGACACGACAAAGCGTCCAAATAATCCAATACATCCCAAACTGCATGATGCCATTCTTTAGGCTTCATTTATAAGCCTTTACTTAATGAGCATCGATGATCAGTTTTGAATGATCACTTTAACTGGCCAATCAACTTGACATGTCTACACTAAATCTTGCGTAACTTTTAATTTAGAGCTCTGAATGACACGAATCCAATGCCAACGTTAAGCTAGCTCAATTTTCCAAGTAATCCAATCCATCCCAAACTACGTGACGCCATGCATTATTCTTCATTTGTAAGCTTTTACTCAATGAGCACCAACGATCAGTTTATAATGATCATTTTAACTGGACGATCAATTTTACATGTATGCACTATATCATCCATAACTTTTGATATATATGTCAGAATGACAAGAATCAATTTTCCACATTAAGCTAGTTCAATTTTCTATAATGTGGCAAAATTTGAAACATAACTCGATACAACAAAGCGTCCAAGTAATCCAATCTATTCCAAACTAATTGATGCCATGCATTATGCTTTATTTATAAGTCTTTACTCAATGAGCACCAATGATCTGTTTAAAATGAACATTTTAACGGGATGATCAACTTGACATGTCTGCACTACATCATCTATAACTTTTGATTTGTAGCTCCGAATGACATGAATCCAATGCCCACATTAAGCTAGTTCAATTTTCTATATTGTTACAAAATTTGAGACAGAAATAGATACGACATAGCATCCAAGTAATCAAATCCATCGAAAACTGCGTGATGTCATGCATTATTTTTCATTTATAAGCTTTTACTCAATGACCACCAATGATAAGTTTAGAATGATCATTTTAACTGGCCGATCAACTTGACGTTTCCGCACTAATTCGTTCGCCCGAAATCATCCGTAACTTTTGATTTAGAGCTCAGAAACACACGAATTCAATGGCCACGTTAAGCTAACTCAATTTTCTATTGTGTAACAAAATTTGATAAGGAAATAGATACGACAAAGCATTCAAGTAATCCAATCTATCCAAAACTGTGTGATGCCATGCATTATACTTCATTTATAAGCCTTTACTCAATAAGCACCAATGATCAGTTTAGAATGATCACTTTAACTGGCCAATCAACTTGACATGTCCGCAAAATCATCCGTAACGTTTGTTTAGAGTTGTGAATGACACGAATCCAATGCCCACGTTAAGCTAGCTCAATTTTCTATGTTGGGACAAAATTTCGGGCAGAAATAGATACGAGAAAGCGTCCAAGTAATCCAATCTATCCCAAACTGTGTGACGCCATGTATTATTCTTCATTTATAAGCTTATACTCAATGAGCACCAACGATCAGTTTAGAATGATCATTTTAACTGGCCAATCAACTTGACATGTCTGCACTATATCTTCCATAGCTTTTGATTTATAGCTCCGAATGCCACGAAGCCAATGCCCACATTAAGCTAGTTCAATTTTCTATATTATAACAAAATTTGTAACAAAACTAGATACGACAAAGCGTCCAAGTAATCCAATCTATCCAAAACTGCGTGATGCCATGCATTATGCTTCATTGATAACCCTTTACTCAATGAGTGCCAATGATCAGTTTAGAATTATGACTCTAACAGGCCTATCAACTTGACATGTATGCACTAAATCATCCGTAAGTTTTGATTTAGAGATTAGAAACACACGAATCCAATGCCATTCAATTTTCTATATTTTGACAAAATTTGAAAAAGAACTAGATACGACAAAGCGTCAAAGTAATCCAATCTTTCCCAAACTACGTGATACCATGCATTATGCTTTATTTATAAGCCTTCACTCAATCAGCACCAATGATAAGTTTATATGTTCATTTTAGCTGGCCGATAAACTTGACATGTTTGCACTACATCGTCCATAACTTTTGATTCGTAGCTCAGAATGACACAAATCCAATGCCCACATTAAGCTCGTTCAATTTTCTGTATTGTGACAAAATTTGAGATAAAATAGATACGACAAAGTGTACAAGTAATCCAATCCATCCCAAACTATGCGATGCCATGCATTATTTTTCATTTATAAGCTTTTTCTCAATGAGCACCAATGATCTGTTTAACAGGCCGATCAATTTGTCATGTCCGCAATAAATCGTTTCCACTACATCCTCTGTAACTTTTGATTTAGAGCTCGGAAACACATGAATCCAATGGCCACGTTAAGCTAGCTCAATTTCTGAAGTGTAACAAAATAAGAGACATAAATAGATACGACAACGCGTCCATGTAATCCAATCCATCCCAAACTAAGCGAAGCCATGCATTATTTTTCATTTATAAGCTTTTACTCAATGAGCACCAATCATCAGTTTAACAGGCTGATCAACTTGTTATGTCTGCACTAAATCGTTCGTATTAAATCGTCTGTAACTTTTGATTAAGAGCTCGGAAACACACGAATCCAATGACAACGTTAAGCTAGCTCGATTTTCTGTAGTGTAACAAAATTAGAGACAGAAATAGATACGACAAAGCATACAAGTAATCCAATCTATATAAAACTGTGTGATGCCATGCATTATGCTTCATTTATAAGCCTTTACTCAATCAGCACCAATGATCAGTTTAGAATGATCACTTTAACTGGCCAATCAACTTGACATGTCCGCACTAAATCTTCTGGAACTTTTGATTTAGAATTCTGAAAGACTGGAATCCAATGCCCACGTTAAGTTAGCTGAATTCTCTATATTGTGACAAAAGTTTAGACAGAAATAGATACGAAAAAAAAGTCCAAGTAATCCAGTCTATCCCAAACTGCGTGACACCATGCGTTATTCTTCATTTATAAGCTTTTACTCAATGAGCACCAACGACCAGTTTAGAATGATCATTTTAACTGGCCAATCAACTTGACATGTCTGCACTATATCGTTCATAGCTTTTGATTTATACCTCAGAATACCACGAATCCAATGGCCATTCAATTTTCTATATTGTGACAAAATTTGAAAGAGAACTAGATACGACAAAGCGTCCAATTAATCCAATTTTTCCCAAAATGCGTGATGCCATGCATTATGCTTCATTGATAAGCCTTTACTCAATGAGCACCAGTGATCAGTTCATAATTATCACTTTAACAGGCCGATCAACTTGACATGGATGCATTAAATCGTCCGTAACTTTTGATTTAGAGATCAGAAACACACGAATCCAATGCCATTCAATTTTCTATATCTTGACAAAATTTGAAAAAGAACTAGAAACGACAAAGCGTCCAAGTAATCCAATCTTTCCCAAACTGTGTGATGCGATGCATTATTCTTTATTTATAAGCCTTCACTCAATCAGCACCATCGATCAGTTTAGGATGTTCATTTTAACAGGCTGATAAACTTGACATGTATGCACTATATCGTCCATAACTTTTGATTTGTAGCTCGGAATGACACAAATCCAATGCCCACATTAAGCTAGTTCAATTTTCTTTATTGTCACAAAATTTGAAATAAAATAGATATGACAAAGTGTATAAGTAATCCAATCCATCCCAAACTAAGCGATGCCATGCATTATTTTTCATTTATAAGCTTTTACTCAATGAGCACCAATCATCGGTTTAACAGGCTGATCAACTTGTTATGTCTGCACTAAATCGTTTGTATTAAATCGCCTGTAACTTTTGATTTAAAGCTTAGAAACACACGAATCCAATGACAACGTTAAGCTAGCTCAATTTTCTATAGTGTAACAAAATTAGAGACAGAAATAGATACGACAAAGCATACAAGTAATCCCACCTATAGAAAACTGTGTGATGCCATGCATTATGCTTCATTTATAAGCCTTTACTCAATCAGCACCAATGATCAGTTTAGAATGATCACTTTAACTGGCCAATCAACTTGACATGTCCGCACTAAATTGTCTGGAAATTTTGATTTAGAATTCTGAAAGACAGGAATCCAATGCCCACGTTAAGTTAGCTCAATTCTCTATATTGTGACAAAATTTTAGACAGAAATAGATACGACAAAAATGTCCAATAATCCAGTCTATCCCAAACTGCATGACACCATGCGTTATTCTTCATTTATAAGCTTTTACTCAATGAGCACCAACGACCAGTTTAGAATGATCATTTTAACTGGCCAATCAACTTGACATGTTTGCACTATATAGTTCATAGCTTTTGATTTATACCTCAGAATACCACGAATCCAATGCCCATTCAATTTTCTATATTGTGACAAAATTTGAAAAGGAACTAGATAAGACAAAGCGTCCAAGTAATCCAATTTTTCCCAAAATGCGTGATGCCATGCATCATGCTTCATTGATAAGCCTTTACTCAATGAGCACCAATGATCAGTTTAGAATTATCACTTTAACAGGCCGTTCAATTTGACATGTCTGCATTAAATCGTCCGTAACTTTTGATTTAGAGATCAGAAACACACGAATCCAATGCCATTCAAGTTTCTATATGTTGACAAAATTTGAAAAAGAACTAGATACGACAAAGCGTCCAAGTAATCCAATCTTTCCTAAACTGCGTGATGAGATGCACTATGCTTTATTTATAAGCCTTCACTCATTCAGCACCATCGATCAGTTTAGGATGTTCATTTTAACTGGCCGATAAACTTGACATGTCAGCACTATATCGTCCATAACTTTTGATTTGTAGCTCAGAATGACACAAATCCAATGCCCACATTAAGCTAATTCAATTTTCTTTATTGTGACAACATTTAAGATAAAATAGATACGAGAAAGTGTACAAGTAATCCACTCCATCCCAAACTAAGCGATGCCATGCATTATTTTTCATTTATAAGCTTTTACTCAATGCGCACAAATCATCAGTTTAACAGGCTGATCAACTTGTTATGTCTGCACTAAATCGTTTGTGTTAAATCGTCTGTAACTTTTGATTAAGAGCTTGGAAACACACGAATCCAATGACAACCTTAAGCTAGCTCAATTTTCTATAGTGTAAGAAAATTAGAGACAGAAATAGATACGACAAAGCATATAAGTAATCTAATCTATAGAAAACTGTGTGATGCCATGCATTATGCTTCATTTATAAGCCTTTACTCAATCAGCACCAATGATCAGTTTAGAATGATCACTTTAACTGGCCAATCAACTTGACATGTCCGCACTAAATCGTTTGGAAATTTTGATTTAGAATTCTGAAAGACAGGAATCCAATGCCCATGTTAAGTTAGCTCAATTCTCTATATTGTGACAAAATTTTAGACAGAAATAGATACGACAAAAATGTCCAAGTAATCCAGTCTATCCCAAACTGCGTGACGCCATGCGTTATTCTTCATTTATAAGCTTTTACTCAATGAGCACCAACGACCAGTTTAGAATGATCATTTTAACTGGCCAATCAACTTGATATGTCTGCACTATATCGTTCATAGCTTTTGATTTATACCTCAGAATACCACGAATCCAATGCCCATTCAATTTTCTATATTGTGACAAAATTTGAAAAAGAACTAGATACAACAAAGCGTTCAAGTAATCCAATCTTTCCCAAACTGCGTGATGCCATGCATTATGCTTTATTTATAAGCCTTCACTAAATCTCAGCACCAATGATCAGTTTAGAATTATCACTTTAATTGGTCGAGCAACTTGACATGTTTGCACTAAATCATTCGTAACTTTTGATTTAGAGGTCAGAATGACACGAATCAAATGCCAACCTTAAGCTACCTCAATTTTCAATATTGTGACAAACTTTGAGATATAAATAGATACGACAAAGTATCAGAGTAATCCAGTCTATCCCAATCTGCATGATGCCATGCATTATTCTTCATTTATCAACTTTTACTCAATGAGAACCATCGATCAGTTTAGAATGATCATTTTAACTGGCCGATCAACTTGACATGTCTGCACTACATCGTCCATAACTTTTGATTTGTAGCTCAGAATGAGACAAATCCAATGCCCACATTAAGCTAGTTCAATTTTCTATATTCTGACAAAATTTGATACAAAAACAGATACGACAAAGCGTACAAGTAATCCAATCCATCCCGAAATGTGCGATGCCATGCATTATTTTTCAGTTATAAGCTTTTTCTCAATGAGCACCAATGATCAGTTTAACTGGCCGATCAACTTGTCATGTCCGTACTAAATCGTTTACACTAAATCATCTGTAACTTTTTATTTAGAGCTCGGAAACACATGAATCCAATGGCCACTTTAAGGTACCTCAATTTTCTATACTGTAACAAAATAAGAGACAGAAATAGATACGACAAAGCATCAAAGTAATCCAATCTATCCAAAATTGTGTAATGCCATGCATTATGCTTCATGTATAAGCCTTAACTCAATCAACACCAATGATTAGTTTAGAATTATCACTTTAACTGGCATATCAACTTGACTTTTGTGCACTAAATTGTCCGTAATTTTTGATTTAGAGCTCAGAATGACACGAATCAAATGCCCACGTTAAGCTACCTCAATTTTCAATATGGTGCCAAACTTTGAGATAGAATAGATACGAAAAAGCGTCCAAGTAATCCAGTCCATCACAAACTGGGTGATGCCATGCACTATTTTTCATTTATAAGCTTTTAGTCAATGAGAATCAACGATCAGTTTTTAATGATCATTTCAACTGGCCAATCAACTTGACATATCTGCACTACATCGTGCATAACTTTAGGTTTGTAGCTCAGAATGACACGAATCCAATGCCCACATTAAACTACTTCAATTTTCAAATTGTGACCAAATTTTAGAGAGAAATAGATACGACAAAATGTCCAAGTAATCCAGTCTATCCTAAACTATGTGACGCCATGCATTATTCTTCATTTATAAGCTTTTAGACAATGAGCACCAATGATCAGTTTAGAATGATCATTTTAACTGGCCAATCAACTTGGCATGTCTGCACTATATCATCCACAGCTTTTGATTTATAGCTCAGAATTCCACGAATCCAATGCCCATTCAATTTTCTATATTGTGAAAAAATTTGAATCAGAACTAGATACGACAAAGCCTCCAAGTAATCCAATCTTTCCCAAACTGCGTGATGCCAGGCGTTATGCTTTATTTATAAGCCTTCACTCAATCAGCACCAATGATCATTTTAGAATTATCACTTAAACTGGCTGATAAACTTGACATGTCTACACTGAATCCTCAGTAACTTTTTATTCATAGCTCGGAATGACACAAATCAAATGCCCACGTTAAGCTAGCTCAATTTTCAATATTGTGACAAACTTTGAGATAGAAATAGATACGAAAAAGCGTCCAAGTATTCCAGCCCATCCCAATCTGCGTGATGCCATGCAGTATTCTTCATTTATAAGCTTTTACTTAATGAGAACCAAAGATTAGTTTAGAATGATCATTTTAACTGGCCGATCAACTTGACATGTCTGCACTACATCGTCCATAACTTTTGATTTGTAGCTCAGAATGACACAAATCCAATGCCCACATTAAGCTAGTTCAATTTTCTATATTGTGACAAAATTTGACACAGAAATAGATACGACAAAGCGTACAAGTAATCCAATCCATCCCAAACTGCGTGATGCCATGCATTATTTTTCATTTATAAGCTTTTACTCAATAAGCACCAATGATCAGTTTAACAGGCCGATCAACTTGTCATGTCCGCACTAAATTGTTTGCAATAAATCGTTTGTAACTTTTTATTTCGAGCTCGGAATCACATGAATCCAATGGGCATGTTAAGCTAGCTCAATTTTCTATGGTGTAGCAAAATTAGAGACAGAAATAGATACTACAAAACATCCAAGTAATCCAGTCTATCCAAAACTGTGTGATGCCATGCATTATGCTTCATTTGTAAGCCTTTACTCAATCTGCACTAATAATCAGTTTAGAATGATCACTTTAATTGGCCAATAAACTTGACATTTCCGCACTAAATCGTTCGTAAGTTTTGATTTAGAGTTCTGAATGACACGAATCCAATGCCAACGTTAAGCTAGCTCCATTTTCTATATTGTGACAAAATTTTAGACAGAAATAGATACGACAAAATGTCCAATTAATCCAGTCTATCCCAAACGGCGTGAAGCCATGCGTTATTCTTCATTTATAAGCTTTTACTCAATGAGCACCAACAATCAGTTTAAAATGATTATTTTTAACTAGCCAATGAACTTGACATGTATGCACTATATCGTCCATAGCTTTTGATTTATAGCTCAGAATGCCACGAATCCAATGCCCATTCAATTTTCTATATTATGACAAAATTTGAAACAGAACTAGATACGACAAAGCATCCAAGTAATCCAATTTTTCCCAAACTGCATGATGCCATGCATTATGCATTATTTATAAGCCTTCAGTCAATCAGCACCAATGATCAGTTTAGAATTATAACTTTAACTGGCCGATCAACTTGCCATGTTTGCACTAAATCATCAGTAAATTTTGATTTATAGCTCAGAGTGACACGAATCAAATGCCCACGTTAAGGTAGCTCAATTTTCAATATTGTGAAAAATTTGAGATAGAAATAGATACGAAAAAGCGTCCGAGTATTCCAGCCCATCCCAAACTGCGTGATGCCATGCAATATTTTTCATTTATAAGCTTTTACTCAATGAGAACCAATGACCAGTTTAGAATGATTATTTTAACTGGCCAATCAACTTGACATGTCTGCACTACATCGTCCATAACTTTTGATTTGTAGCTCAGAATGACAGGAATCCAATGCCCACATTAAGCTAGTTCAATTTTCTATAATGTAACAAAATTTGAGACAGAAATAGGTACGACAAATCGTACAAGTAATCCAATCCATCCCAAACTGCGCGATGCCATGCATTATTTTTCATTTATAAGCTTTTACTCAATGAGCACCAATGATCAGTTTAACATGCCGATCAACTTGTCATGTCCGCACTAAATTGTTTGCACTAAATCGTTCGTAACTTTTGATTTAGAGCTCGGAATCACATGAATCCAATGGGCACGTTAAGCTTGTTCAATTTTCTATAGTGTAAAAAATTAGAGACAGAAATAGATACGACAAATCATCCAAGTAATCCAATCTGTCCAAAACTGTGTGATGCCATGCATTATGCTTCATTTATAAGCCTTTACTCAATTTGCACTAATGATCAGTTTAGAATGATCATTTTAATTGGCCAATCAACTTGACATGTCCGCACCAAATCGTCCGTAAGTTTTGATTTAGAGTTTTGAATGACACGAATCCAATGCCCACGTTAAGCTAGCTCAATTTTCTATATTGTGACAAAATTTTAGACAGAAATAGATACGACAAAATGTCCAATTAATCCAGTATATCCCAAACTGCGTGACGCCATGCGTTATTCTTCATTTATAAGCTTTTACTCAATGAGCACCAACGATCAGTTTAGAATGATTATTTTAACTGGCCAATCAACTTGACATGTCTGCACTATATAGTCCATAACTTTTGATTTATAGCTCAGAATGCCGCGATTCCAATGCCCATTGAATTTTATATATTGTGACAAAATTTGAAACAGAACTAGATACGACAAAGCATGCAAGTAATCCAATCTTTCCAAACTATGTGATGCCATGCATTATGCTTTATTTCAAGCCTTCACTCAATCAGTACCAATGATTAGTTTAGAATTATCACTTTAACTGGCTGATCAACTTGACATGTCTGCACTAAATCGTCCGTAACCTTTGATTTAGAGCTCAGAATGACACAAATCAAATGCCTACGTTAAGCTAGCTCAATTTTTAATATTGTGACAAACTTTGAGATAGTAATAGATACGACAAACACTACAAGAAAAAATAAGTATTTCCAACGGGTTTTCCGATGGATATAAAACCGTCGGAATGTTCCAAGGCCTATGCGATGTTTTCCAACGGACTACCGAGGGAAATTATTTCGTCAGTATTCCATCAGTAATTCCCGACACTTGCACTACCTTCAAGAAATCGATGGTAAAACCTGACGGCTTTCCGTCTGTTTTCTGACAAAAGCATTACGTCGGGATATTCTCTTATAACTATCTCAAATTACCGACAAAATATAAACCGTCGGGTTTTTTCCGACGATTTCCTGATGGAATGTTGTTTTTACTCTGCGTATGGAATCCGTCGGGTTTTTTCCGACGATTTCCTGATGGAATGTTTTTTTTACTCTGCGTATGGAATCCGTCGGGAACATAGCGATGGGCTGACGTCGAGTGTCATCGGTTGGTCGTCTGAAATATCCGATCATGGTCGGAAACCGTCGGAAATCCATTGGAAACTGGAATATTCTTATGAGTAATCTATTAAAAATTTGTGATTATCCGGCCGTTGTCGGAAACTGTCGGAAATCCATCAGAAACGGGAATATTCTTAAAAATAATTTATTAAAAAGTTGTGATTATCTGTTAAAAATTTGTAATAATCTGTTCAAAATTCATAATAATCTGTTAAACGTTCGTGATAATCTTCTAATTTTCAATATAAATACGCTATGCTCCTTCGCAATTTCACCAGAACAAAAAATCTTAAGAAAATGTCTTCTTCGGGTTCTTATGGTTATTTTCGATCGTGGATGGATAAACCTCGGTATGATTTAACAATGGAGGAATTGACTGATGAATTTGCACAAGGTGTTGAAGAGTTCATGACATTTGCATCAAACAATAGCATGACATTGGAATACGGTAAAATGTATTGTACGTGTATTAAATGTCAAAATCATAGATTAATCTCTGTTAGAGAAGTACGTAATCATTTGTATAGGACTGGATTTATGAGGGGTTACAAAATTTGGTATTGACATGGAGAAACTGATGCAACAATGCAATATTATGGTAATACTTCAAAAAGGTTAGATAGTACTAATGCTAGGATAGAGGAACCGGCATCACAAGTTGATATAAACGGAGGTATTGGTCAGATTGTGAATGATGCATTTCGTGAACAAAGAGCATCGTACATTGAAGATAGTAGCAGAATAGAGGAACCTAATTTGGAAGCCCGGAAATTTTTTGATATGTTAGATGCATCCAGGCAGCCTTTGTATAAAGGATGTAGAGATGGATTATCGCCTTTATCTGCAGACAGAAATAGATACAACAAAGCGTCCAAGTAATCCAGTCCATCCCAAACTGCGTGATGCAACGCATTATTCTTCATTAATAAGCTTTCACTCAATTAGAATACAAGATCATTTTAGAATGATCATTTTAACTGGCCGATCAACTTGACATGTATGCACTAAATCGTCCATAACTTTTGATTTATATCTGAAATGACACGAATCCAATGACCACATTAAGCTAGTTCAATTTTCTATGTTGTGAGAAACTTTGAAACATAACTAGATATGACAAAGCGTCCAAGTAATCAAATCTATCCCATAATACGTGATGCCATGCGTTATGCCTCATTTATAAGCCTTTAGTTAATGAGCACCAATGATCAGTTTAGAATGATCATTTTCACTCGTCGATCAACATAACATGTACGCACTAAATCGTGTGTAACTTTTGATTTAGAGTTTCGAAACACACAAATCCAATGTTCATGTTAAGCTAGTTCAATTTTCTATAGTGTAACAAAATTTGAGACATAAATAGATACGACAAAGCGTCCAAGTAATCCAGTCCATCCCAAACTGCGTGATGCAACGCATTATTCTTCATTTATAAGCTTTTACTCAATGAGAACAGACGATCATTTTAGAATGATCATTTTAACTGGCTGATCAACTTGATATGTATGCACTAAATCGTCCATAATTTTTTATTTATAGCTGAAATGACACGAATCCAATGCGCACATTAAGCTAGTTCAATTTTCTATGTTGTGAGAAACTTTGAAACAGAACTAGATACGACAATGCGTCAAGTAATCCAATCTATCCCAAACTGTGTGATACCATGTTTTATGCCTCATTTTTAATCCTTTACTGAATGAGTACAACCGATCAGTTTAGAATGATCATTTTAACTAGCCAATCAACTTGACATGACCGCACTAAATCGTCCGAAACGTTTGATTTAGAGGTCAGAAACACGCGAATCAATTCCCACACTAAGCTAGTTCAATTTTCTATACTGTGACAAAATTTCAAACAATACTAGATATGACAAAGCATCCAAGTAATCCAATTTATCCCAAACTGTGTGATGCCATGCTTCACACCTCTTTTATAAGCCCTTACTTAATGAGCACCAATGATCATTTTAGAATGATCATTTTAACTCGCCGATCAACTTGACATGACCACAATAAATCGTCGGTAACTTTTGATTTAGAGGTCAGAAACACACAAATCTAATGCCCACATTAAGCTACCTCAATTTTCTATAGTGTAACAAAATTTCAGACAGAAATAGGTACGACAAAATGTCCAAGTAATCCAGTCCATCCAAAACTACGTGACGCCATGCATTATTCTTCATTTATATGCTTTTACTCATTGAGCACCAACGATTAGTTTATAATGATCATTTTAACTGGCCGATCAACTTTACATGTATGCACTATATCGTACAGAACTTTTGATTTATTGGTAAGAATGACACGAATCAATTTTCCACATTAAGCTAGTTAAATTTTCTATGCTGTGACAAAATTTAAGACAGAACAAGATACAACAAAGCGTCCAAGTAATCCAATATATCCCAAACTACGTGATGCCATGAGTTATGCTTCATTTATAAGCCTTTAATCAATGTGCACCAATGATCAGTTTAGAATGATCACATTAACGGGCTGATCAATTTGACATGTCTACAGTACATCATCTATAACTTTTGATTTGTAGCTCCGAATGACACGAATCCAATGCCCACATTAAGCTAGTTCAATTTTCTATATTGTGAAAAATTTGAAACAGAAATAGATACGACAAAGCATCCAAGTAATCTAATCTATACCAAACTATGTGATACCATGCTTTATGCCTCATTTATAAGCATTTACTTAATGAGCACCAATGATCTGTTTACAATAATCATATTAACTGGCCGTTAACCTTGACATTTCCGCACTAAATCGTCCGTAATTTTTGATTTAGAGCTTAGAAGGACACTAATCCAATGCCCACGTTAAGCAAGCTCAATTTTCTTTATTGTGACAAATTTTGAGAAATAAATAGATATGAAAAAGCGTCCAAGTAATCCAATATATTCAAAACTGTGTGATGCCATGCATTATGCTTCATTTATAATCCTTTACTTAATGAGCACCAATGATAAGTTTAGAATGATCACTTTAACTGCCCGATCAACTTTACATGTCCGCACTAAATTATCCATAACTTTTGATTTAGAGCTCGAAATGACATGAATCCAATGCCCACGTTAAGCTAGCTAAATTTTCTATATTGTGACAAAATTTGACATAGAAATAGATATGATAAATCGTCCAAGTAATCCAATCCATCTCGAACTGTGTGATGCCAAGCATTATTTTTCATTTATAAGATTTTACTTCATGAGCACCAATGATCAGTTTAGAATGATCATTTTAACTCGCCGATCAACTTGACATGTCCACAAAAAATCGTCCGTAACTTTGCTTTAGAGGTCCAAAACAAACGAATCCAATGCCCAGGTTTAGCTTGCTCAATTTTCTATAAAGTAACAAAAATTGAGACAGAAATGGATATGACAAAGCGTCCAAGTAATATAGTCCATCCCAAATTACGTGATGCCATGCATTATTCTTCATTTATAAGCTTTTACTCAATGAGCACCAACGATCAGTTTAGAATGATCATTTTACCTGGCTGATCAACTTCACATGTCCGCACTATATCGTCCATAACATTTGATTGATAGGTCATAATGACACGAATCAATTGCCCACATTAAGCTAGTTTAATTTTCTATAGTGTGATAAAATTTGAGACTGAACTAGATAAGATTAAGAGTCCAAGTAATCCAATCTATCCGAAAATGTGTGATCCCATGCATTATGCTTCATTTATAAGTCTTTACTCAGTGAGCACCAATGATCAGTTTAGAATGATCACTTTAACTGCCCAATAAACTTGAAATGTCTGCACTAAATAGTAATTAACTTTTGATTTAAAGCTCCGAATGACACGAATCCAATGCCCATGTTAAGCTAGCTCAATTCTTTATATTGTGACAAAATTTGAGAAATGCCCATGTTAAGCTAGCTCAATTCTTTATATTGTGAATCCAATGCCCATTATAAGTCTTTACGTAATGTGCACCAATGATCAGTTTAGACTGATCATATTAACTCGCTGATCAACTTGACATGTCCTCACTAAATCGTCGATAACTTTTGATTTAGACCTCAGAAACACACGACACTATAGCCCACGTTAAGCTAGCTCAATTTTCTATAGTGTAACAAAATTTGAAAAAGAAATAAAAATGACAAAGCGTCCAAGTAATCCAATCTATTCAGAACTGTGTGATGCCATGCATTATGCTACATTTAGAAGCATTTACTCCATGAGCACTAACGATCCATTTAGAATGATCAATTTAACTGCCCGATCAACTTGACATGTCCGCACTAAATCGTCCGTAACTTTTGATTTAGAGCTCAGAATTACACGAACCCAATGCCCACTTTAAGCTAGCTCAATTTTATTTATCGTGAAAAAATTTTAGACAGAAATAGAAACGACAAAGCGTCTAAGTAATCCAGTCTAATCCAAACTGCGTGATGCCATACATTATTATTCATTTATAAGCTTTTACTGAATGAGCACCAGTGATCAGTTTAGAATGATCATTATAACTCACCGATCAACTTGTCATGTATGCACTAAATCGTCCTTAACTTTTGATTTATAGCTTATAATGACACGAATCCAATTCCCACATTAAGCTACTTCAATTTGCTATATTGTGACAAAAATTGAAACAGAATTAGATACGACAAAGCGTCCAAGTAATCCAATCTATCCCAAACTGTGTGATACAATGATTTATGCTTCATTTATAAGTCTTTACTTAATGAGCACCAATGATCTGTTTAGAATGATCAATTTAACTGTCCACTCAACTTGACATGTCCGCACTGAATCGTCCGTAACTTTTGATTTAGAGCTCAGAATGACAAAAATCCAATGCCCACATTAAGTTTGTTCAATTTTCTATATTGTAACAAAATTTGAGTCATAACTAGATACGACAAAGCATCCAAGTAATCCAATGTATCCCAAACTGCATGATGTCATGCATTATGCTTCATTTATAAGCCTTTACTCAGTGAGCACCAATGATCAGTTTAGAATGATCACTTTATCTACCCGATCAACTTGACATGTCCGCACTAAATCATCCGTGACTTTTGATTTAAACCTTAGAATGACACAAATCTAATGCCCACGATATGCTAGCTCAATTTTCTATATTGTGATAAAATTTGAGAAATAAATAGATACAAGAAAGCGTCCAAGTAATCCAGTCCATCCCAAACTGCGTGATGTCATTCCTTATTCTTCAATGAGCACCAATGATCTATTTAGAATGATCATTTTATCTAGACGATTAACTTGATGTATCAGCACTACATCGTCCATAACTTTTGATTTGTAGCTTAGAATGACACGAATCCAATGCCCACGTTAAGCTAGTTCAATTTTCAATATTCTGAAAAATCTAAGACAGATATAGATATGACAGAGCGTGGAAGTAGTCTAATTCATCCCAAACTGCGTGATGTCATGCATTATTTTTCATTTATAAGCTTTTATTCAATGAACACCAATGATCAGTAAGAGAATATCATATTGACAGAGGGGAAGATAGTCTAATTCATCCCAAACTGCGTGATGTCATGCATTATTTTTCATTTATAAGCTTTTATTCAATGAACACCAATGATCAGTTTAGAATAATCATATTAACTGGGGGATCAACTTGACATGTCCGCACTAAATCGTCCATAACTTTTCATTTATAGCTGAGAATGACACGAATCCAATGCCCACGTTAAGCTGGCTCAATTTTCTATATTTTGACAAAGTTTGAGATAGAAATAGAGACGACAAAGCATCCAAGTAATCCAATCTATCCAAACTACTTGATACCATGCTTTATGCTTCATTTATAAGCCTTTACTTATTGAGCACCAATGATCTGTTTAGAATGATCACTTTAACTTGCCACTCAACTTGACATGTCCGCACTCAATAATCCATAACTTTTGATTTATAGCTCAGAATGATACGAATCCACTGCCCACGTTAAACTAGCTAAATTTTCTATATTGTGACGAAATTAGAGACGGAAATAGATAGGAAAAAGCGTCCAAGTAATCTAATCCATCCGAAACTGTGTGATGCCAAGCATTATTTTTCATTTATAAGCTTTTACTTAATGAGCTCCAGTGATCAGTTTAAATTGATCACTTTAACTGACCCTTCAACTTGACATGTCTGTACTAAATCGTCCGTAGCTTTCGATTTAGAGTTCAAAATGACAGGAACCCAATGCCCACGTTAAGCTAGATCAATTTTCAATATTTTTGACAAAATTTGAGACCGAAATAGAGACGACAAAGCCTCCAAGTAATCCAATATATCCATACAACTTGATGCCATGCATTATGCTTCATTTATAAGCCTTAACTTAATCAGCACCAGTGATCAGTTTAAAATGATCACTTTAACTAGCCACTCAACTTGACATTTCCGCACTAAATCGCCTGTAAGTTTTCATTTAGAGGTCAAAATGACACGAATCCAATGCCCACATTAAGCTATCTCAATTTTCTATATGTTGACTTAATTTGAGACTAAAATAGTGACGAACATGCGTACAAGTAATCCAATCAATCTAAACTGCTTGATGCCATGCATTATGCGTCATTTATAAGCCTTTATTTAATGAGCACCAATGATCAGTTTAGAATGACCACTTTAACTGGCCGACCAACTTGACATGTATGCACTAAATCTTCTGTAACTATTGATTTAGAACTTAGAATAACACGAGTCCAATGCCCACGTTCTCAAATTCTATATTGTCACAAAATTTGAGACCGAAATAGATACGACAAAACATCCAAGTAATCCAATCCATCCCAAACCGCGTGATGCCATGCATTATTTTGCATTTATAAGCTTTTACTAAATGAGCACAAATGATCAGTCTAGAATGATCATTTTAACTGGCCGATCAACTTGTCATATCTGCACTAAATCATCCATAACTATTGATTTATAGCTTAGAATGACTCGAAACCAATGCCCACATTAAGCTAGTCAATTTTCTATATCGTGACAAAATTTCAGAGAAAACTAGATACGACAAAGCGTCCAAGTAATGCAATCTATCCCAAACTGCATGATGTCATGCCTTATGCTTCATTTATAAGCCTTTACTCAATGAGCACCAATGATCAGTTTATAATGATCACATCAATTGGCCGATCAACTCTACATGTCCGTACAGAATCGTCCGTAACTTTTGATTTAATGCTCAGAATGACACAAATCCAATGCCCACGTTAAGCTAGCTCAATTTTTTATATTGCAACAAAATTTGAAATTGAAATATATATATGACAAAGCGTCCAAGTAATCGAATTTATCCAAAAGCTGTGTGATGCCATGGTTATGCTTCATTTATAAGCCTTTACTCAATGAGCACAAATGATCAGTTTAGAATAATCACTTTAACTGCCTTATCAACTTGACATGTCCGCATTAAATCGTCTGTAACTTTCAATTTAGAGCTCTGAATGACACGAATCCAATGCCCATGTTAAGCTTAATCAATTTTCTATTTTTTTTTACAAAGTTTGAGACAAAAATAGATATGACAAAGCGTCCAATTAATCCCAGACTGTGTGATGCCATATATTATTTTTCATTTATAAGCTTTTACTCAATGAGCACCAATGATCAATTTAGAATGATCACTTTAAATGGCCGATGAATTTCACATGTCCGCACAATATCGTCCGTAATTTTTGATTTAAAGCTTAAAATGACATGAGTCCAATGCCCACGTTAAGCTAGCTCAATTTTCTATATTTTGACAAATTTAAGAGAGAAATAGAGATGACAAAGCATCCATGTAATCCAATCTATCCCAACTGCTTGATGCCATGCAATATGATTCATTTATAAGCCTTAGGTTAATCAGCACCAATGATCAGTTTAGAATGATCACTTTAACTGGCCATTCAACATTATATGTCCGCACTAAATCGTCTGTAACTTTCGATTTAGAGCTCAGAATGACACGAATCTAATGCCCTCATTAAAATAGCTCAATTTTCTATATTGTAACAAAATTTGAGACAGAAATAAACACAACAAAACGTCAGAGTAATCCAATTTATCCAAAACAGTGTGATGCCATGCATTATGCTTCATTTATAACTGGCCGATCAACTTGACACATGTCCGCTCTAAATCGTCTGTAACTTTTGATTTAGAGATCAGAATGACAGGAATCCAATGCCTACGTTAATCTCGCTCAATTTTCTATATCCAAAAGCTGTGTGATGCCATGCGTTATGGTTCATTTATAAGCCTTTACTCAATGAGCACAAATGATCAGTTTAGAATAATCACTTTAACTGCCTGATCAACTTGACATGTCCGCATTAAATCGTCTGTAACTTTCAATTTAGAGCTCCGAATGACACGAATCCAATGCCCATGTTAAGCTTAATCAATTTTCTATTTTTTTTACAAAGTTTGAGACAAAAATAGATATGACAAAGCGTCCAATTAATCCCAGACTGTGTGATGCCATATATTATTTTTCATTTATAGGCTTTTACTCAATGATCACCAATGATCAATTTAGAATGATCACTTTAAATGGCCGATGAACTTCACATGTCCGCACAATATCGTCCGTAATTTTTTATTTAAAGCTTAAAATGACATGAGTCCAATGCCCACGTTAAGCTAGCACAATTTTCTATATTTTGACAAATTTAAGAGAGAAATAGAGATGACAAAGCATCCATGTAATCCAATCTATCCCAACTGCTTGATGCCATGCAATATGATTCATTTATAAGCCTTAGGTTAATCAGCACCAATGATCAGTTTAGAATGATCACTTTAACTGGCCACTCAACATTATATGTCCGCACTAAATCGTCTGTAACTTTCGATTTAGAACTCAGAATGACACGAATCTAATGCCCTCGTTAAAATAGCTCAATTTTCTATATTGTAACAAAATTTGAGACAGAAATAAACACAACAAAACGTCAGAGTAATCCAATTTATCCAAAACAGTGTGATGCCATGCATTATGCTTCATTTATAACTGGCCGATCAACTTGACACATGTCCGCTCTAAATCGTCTGTAACTTTTGATTTAGAGATCAGAATGACAGGAATCCAATGGCTACGTTAATCTCGCTCAATTTTCTATATTTTGACAAAATTTGAGTCAGAAATATAGATGACAAAGCGTCCAAGTAATCTAATCTATCCAAGCTCCTTGATGCCATGCATATGCTTCATTTATAAGCCTTTACTTAATGAGCACCAATTATCAGTTTAGAATGATCACTTTAATTGGCCAATCAATTTTGCATGTTCGTACTAAATCGTTCGTAACTTTTGATTTAGAGCTCAGAATGACACGAATCCAATGCCCACGTTAAACTAGCTATATTTTCTATATTGTGACAAAATTTGAGACAGAACTAGATACGACAAAGCATCTAAGTAATCTAATCAATCCATAACTCTGTGATGCCATGCAATCTACTTAATTTATAAGCCTATACTCATTGAGCACTAATGATCAGTTTAGAATGATCACTTTAACTGCCGGATCAACTTGACATGTCCACACTAAATCGTCTGTAACTTTTGATTTAGAGCTCTGAATGACACGAATCCAATGCCCACGTTAAGCAAGCTCAATTTCTATATTGTGACAAAATTTGAGACAGAAATAGATATGACAAAGCATCCAAGTCATCAAGTCCATCCCAAACTGCATGATGTCATGCATTATTTTTCATTTATAAACTTTTACTCAATGCGCACCCATGATAAGTTTAGAATGATCATTTTAACTGGCCGATCAACTCGTCATTTCTGTACTAAATCGTCTATAACTTTTGATTTATACCTTAGAATGACACGAATTCAATGCCCACATTAAACTAGATCAATTTTCTATATTGTGACAAAATTTGAGACATAACTAGATACGACAAAGCATCCAAGTAATCGAATCTATTCCAACCTGCGTGATGCCATGCCTTATGCTTCATTTATAAGCCTTTACTCAATGAGCACCAATGATCCAAGTAATCCAATCTAACCAAAACTGTGTGGTGCCATGCATTATGCTTCATTTATAAGTCTTTTCTCAATGAGCACAAATGCCAAGTATAGAATGATCACTTTAACTGGCCGATCAACTTAACATGTCCGCACTAAATCATCAGTAACTTTTAATTTAGAGATTTGAATGACACGAATCCAATTCCCACGTTAAGCTAGCTCAATTTTCTATATCTTGACAAAATTTAAGACAAATATAGAGACAACAAAGCGTCCAAGTAGTCCAATATATCAAAACTCCTTGATGCCATGCATTATGCTTCATATATAAGGCTTTACTTAATGTGCACCAATGATCAGTTTAGAATGATCACATAAACTGGCCAATCAACTTGACATGTCCGCACTAAATCGTCCGTAACATTTGATTTAGAGCTCAGAATGACACGAATCCAACGCCCACGTTAAGCTAGCTCAATTTTCTATATTGTAACAAAATTTGAGACAAAAAGAGATACGACAAGGCGTTCAAGTAATCCAATATATCCAAAACTATGTGATGCCCTGCATTATGTTTTATTTATAAGCCTTTACTCATTGAGCACTAATGATCAGTTTAGAATGATCACTTTAACTAGCCGATCAACTTGACATGTCCGCACTAAATCGTGCGTAACTTTTGTTTTAGAGCTCAAAATGATACGTATCCAATGCCCACGTTAAGGTAGCTCAATTTTCTATATTTTTCATAAAATATGAGACAGAAATTGAGACAACAAAGCCTCCGAGTAATCCAATCTATCAAAACTGCTTGATGCCATGCATTATTCTTCATTTATAAGGTTTTACTCAATTAGCACCTATTATCAGTTTAGAATGATCATTTTAACTGGCCGATCAACTTTTCATGTTTGCATTAAAACGTCCATAACTTTTGATTTATATCTCAGAATGACACGAATCCAACGCCTACGTTAAGCTAGCTCAATTTTCTATATGGTTACAAAATTTGAGATAGAAATTGATACGAAAATGAGTGCAAGTAATCCAATCTATCCAAAACTGTGTGATGCAATGTATTATGATTCATTTATAACCTTTTACTCAATGAGCCCCAATAATCAGTTTAGAATGATCATAACTAGCCGATCAAAATGACTTATCCAATCAAAATCGTCTGTAACTTTTGATTTAGAGCTCAGAATGACACGAATCCAATGCCCTCGTTAAGCTGTCTAAATTTTGTATATATTTACAAAATTTGAGATAGAAATACAGACGAAAAAGCGTCCAAGTAATCCAATCTATCCCAAAATGCGTGATGTCATGCTTTATGCTTCATTTATTAGACTTTACTTAATGAGTACCAATGATCAGTTTACAATGATCATTTTAACTGGCCGATCAACTTGACATATATGTGGATGATGAAATCCACACTCGATTTATATATTTGAGTTGAGTTTCTGAGAGGAAAAAGACTCGAAGTTTGCAGATAGGAAAAAATGGTTTTTCTCTTTGATAAATGGAATTGTTCTTATGATATCGGTACACTGTATTTTCTGCCCTTTTTGGCTACAATCAGTTCACTTTTATAACGACCTAAAAAAAGTTTCCGATTATTCTGGCAACGATGCTTCTCACGTTCTCCGTCGATCTCGCACCGGACTTTCTCATCTTATCCAACTGAGTTGGTCATCTCGTCCAAATGGGCCGAAGGCCCATGTCCAACTGGTGAGTACTTCAGATCAAGTTCGAGGGGTCGAACTCAACTCCAAAAATTGCCCCCCTAGCCCGTTTAGTTCGAAAATTGTCGAACTGACCGAGCGATTATCTGAGCGGCCGAGATTTTCTGAATTTTAAATCTCTTTCATTGAGATATGCGGAGAACCGAATCTGGATCAACGGCTGAAATTAAGGGAAGATCGAAGGGCCCTCACTTTTACCGAGGCGCTTTAAATAAAGCATTTGAAATGACCTTCTCCCTCCCACACACGTCTTCTTCTCCTTTCAGGTAACCTCTCGGCATTCTCTCTCACCTTTTCGAATTTTTAATCGCCTTCTCTTCTATTTTCCCCAAACTTCCTTTCATCCCTATTTTGTTGCGATTTCCGCATCTGTTCTCGAGTTTCTGGCCATCCTTTGATAAGATTTCCCAGGTTTTGTGGTTTTCGAATATCGACTCTGAACTTTGTCGTTTTTGTTTTGTTTTTGCTCTTCTGATTTTCCGCAAAAATGGTCGGAGATATCCCTAGCTTCCAAATCGCTGGTAGTTCCGGGTCGAGAAGCTTTCGGGTCTCACCAGCCGACTGCTCTTGTGCCCGAAGATATTGTCGAGCTAGGGCATTCTCAAAGATCTCCCGAGATAGTAAAGTCAGGCTATCACTGTGCCTCAGTTACTTACTTCACTTGGTGTGGATTATTTTTTCCAATCCCACGATTCCTGCTCGATGTTCTTTATTGTATCGGACTGGCTTTTCCCCAAATGACTCCAAATTTCGTACGTCAAGTAATTGGAATCTTGGTACGAGTTCGTGAGGAGGGGCTGAGCCTCACAGTTTGGGAGTTTTTCAGACTATGTGATCTCAAAAAGAATGTTAAGTTCGCAGGATCCTTCTATCTGTTACCTCGACCTCGATGCAAGATTATTGCCGATCTTCCTAATCGAGATGGCAGATGGAGGGAAAAGTTTTTCTTTTTCAAAGCGAACTCAGCTTCATTGGGGGACTTCGATAGACTTCCAACGAACTAGGCTGCTGAAGCTGGTAGATCGAATTTTTAGTATATGTTTTTTATCTAAAACCAGAAGCTTTAATGATCAGCGGACAACCATTTCTTGTCCTTGATTGATCTTTTGATGGGTTCTTTTGACTTCGCAGATATTCCCATGCGACAGAAATCGAGTCCAGAATTTCGCGAACTCATTTGCAGATTGCAGAGTGGTCCTACTAACTGGGCCAGTTTTACTCCGGAGAGAATCAGGCGGGCTTGCGACCAGAGTGTGGATTTAGCTCCAGCTCGATTCACGTATCCGCAGACTCGAACTAGTAAGGAAGTTGAACGCTTACTTTTTCTTTGGTATTATCTTGGGTAATAGTTTTCTGAAATAGGAAGTTTCAGCTCTTTTTGTTCCAGATACTACCTCGGCGACTCATTCTCCAAGAGAAATGCCTAAGAGACCAAGTTTCAGGAGTGTAACTCGGACCTCGGCTGGGAGCTCGAGCATGGTGCGTTCTGGTGACATGACAGCAGCTCTTACCAACATACTGAAGGGTGCATCCGTTCGTACTGAACTGGATATACCCGCTGCAGTGATCGACACTGTGACGACTGCTACCCCAAGGGCCGCTTCCCCTCTGGTAGTCGACGTGAGCTCGCATGATAACGCATCCGGGAGCTCAAACGGGGCCCGTGTTCCAAAAAGGACGCGCATTGAGAATGAAGGCACATCGCAGGGCGAGGTTGGGATGGTAGTTCCTCGCAGAACTCCACCGTCGAGCTCAGGGTCTGGTGTGGCAGGTTGGCATCATTTGCGCTTTGAGCACAATCGTGATGAATCTATCATCAATGATGCTCGGGGTGTCTCGACCCTACTCAGGCATATGAAGAGTCCGGGATGTTCAGTTCCGGCTCTGAGGAAAATGGTCGAGAAAGACCTATACATTGACACCTCACCATCGATCGTGCAGGTTTGTCTGTCTTTGAACTCGTATTTTTCAGAGAAAAATTTTTGATCAAAAATTTTCTTTTTAACTTTTTGAGTTCGCAGATGGTTGCCGCGATGAATAAAATGGTGGCTTCGTATGAGCTGCAATTGAAGGATGCACCGCGAGCTGACGAGCTTGAACGAGTGCAGAAGGTTGTTCAGGACATGACATCTGAGGTTCAGAGTCTTCAGACAAAGACTGCTGAACATGCAGAGATGATTGGTAAGCAGGGGTCGTATATTCGTGACCTCGATGACTCGGAGAGGTCGTTGAAGGAAGAGCTTCGTATCTCGAAGGATGAGCTCAAAAGTTATAAGGCGAGTCAAAAGACGGATCGAGCTGAGATTTTGGAGCTGAAGGGCCTCTTAGCCGGATGACTGCCGAAAAGGGAGCTCGCGAAAAGGGAGCTCGCGAGCAATATCAAGGCGGCTCTCAATGCGACAAAGGAAAAATTTGTGAAGAAGGGAGCTGAGGTCGATGCCCTCGTGAAGGTTCAAGAAGTTGGAGCCAATTTGGAGCTTCTTGATTTGATAATAAAAAAGGAGATTGTTGATTTTGATGCCAAGGTGGCGAGCTTAAAGGAGCAGGAGGTTCAGTTTGAAGCCAAACTTTCTGCTGTTCAGGTCTCAGATTTCTCTGTAGGGAAGCTCGCACTCCCTGAAGTCTCGGAAGACTCGGTGGCGCTGAGTTTGGTTCCAACATTGGGGTGATTGGTGATGCTCTTCGTGTTGATGCTACTGAGGCTGAGATAGCAGATTAGTTTATCTGTTGATTTTCTTTCTTGCTCCCCCCTTTTTTTGTTTGCTAGTTGTTGCTTTTAAACTTTGTTGACTTTGGTGTCAGAGAGGGCTTTATCTGAATAAGTACTTCTTTTGTTTGAACTGAAAGAATCTAAATTTAATCAGTTGGTTTCTTACGATTTGCGTTACAAACTGAACTGAGAGCTGAAAATTCTCAATCGAACTGAAAAACTTAGAAAAAACTGTTGAATGATCGTTAAGGGACTCGGCTTTGAGATTCTACTCAGAGTCGAGAAAGTGCGAGATGGACTCGGCTTTGAGATTCTACTCAGAATCGAAGTGATGCGAGGTAAACTCGGCTTTGAGATTCTACTCAGAATCGAGGTGATGCAAGGTGAACTCGGCTTTAAGATTCTACTCAGAATCGAGGTAATGCGAGATGGACTCGGCTTTGAGATTCTACTCAGAATCGAGATGGTGCAAGGAGGACTCGGCTTTGAGATTTTATTTGGAATCGAAATGGTGTGAGATGAACTCGGCTTTGGACATAGATAAATTTTCAATGGGTTTGTAATATAAGAGGGTTCTTGATGACTGTATGGTTAATAGGATAAAAAGTTGGTGGCTGCACTTGTGGGTAGAGCTGCCTACATACCCTATCAAGGGATCAATCCTTTACGTAGTTCAATTATTTAAAGTGCTCAGTGATAATACTTTTTCAAATTCATGGCATTCCATGATCAAAGTTCTAGCACTCTGTTGAGTTTTTCGAGCTTGTATACGCCGTTTTGGATGATTTGGGTCACCCGATAGGGATCTTCCCTATTGGTTCCCAGTTTACCGGCGTTGAGCTCTTTCGTGTTTTTATGAACTTTTCTAAGTACAAGATCACCCTCGTTGAATCTGCGCTGTTTTACTTTAGAATTATAGAAGCGTGCGGTGGCCTGTTGATAATTCTGGACTGTAACAAATGCTTGGTCTCTGCGTTCATCGATTGTATCGTGATGATCTGCAAGCATTTCATTATTTAGCTCTTTGTTCGTTGGACATATGGTCCTTCGAAGGCTTGGAATCGATACTTCTGCGGGTACCATTGCTTCTATTCCATAAGCTAGTGAGAAGGGAGTTTCTCCTGTAGCTTTCCGGGGAGTGGTTCGACAAGCCCAAAGTACTCCTGGAAGCTCGTCGTACCATTTCCCCTTTTTGGAGTCTAAGCGATTTTTCAGGTTAGACAGGATGGATTTGTTTGCCACTTCGGCTTGTCCATTCCCCTGGGGGTAACGAGGGGTCGATTTGGTCAATCGGATTTTCCATGTTTCGCAGAACTTTTCAAAACCCTTTGAAATAAATTGTGATCCGTTATCTATGACGATTTCGTACGGCAACCCATGGCGACATATTATATGTTTCCATACAAAGTTTTTGACTTCGATTTGGGTTATCTGTTGATATCCTTCTGCTTCAATCCATTTGGTGAAATAGTCGGTTAGGACTAATAGGAATTTTATCCTTTTTGATCCTGCTGATTCATGGAGTGGACCGACTATGTCTAATGACCACCTCATAAATTGGTATGGAGCTGAGATAGATGACAACTCTTCTGCCGGTTGGTGGATTATTGGGGCATGCCTTTGGCATTTGTCACATTTGCTTGAATAAGTCATGCAATCGGTGACGATTGTTGGCCAAAAGTACCCTTGTCTTTTAATTCATGGCTAATAGGGTAGAGCTGCCTACATACCCTATCAAGGGATCAATCCTTTACGTAGTTCAATTATTTAAAGTGCTCAGTGATAATACTTTTTCAAATTCACGGCATTCCATGATCAAAGTTCTGGCACTCTGTTTAGTTTTTCGAGCTTGTATACGCTGTTTTGGATGATTTGGGTCACCCGATAGGGATCTTCCCTATTGGTTCCCAGTTTACCGGCATTGAGCTCTTTCGTTTTTTTTTGAACTTTTTTAAGTACAAGATCACCCTCGTTGAATATGCGCTGTTTTACTTTAGAATTATAGAAGCGTGCGGTGGCCTGTTGATAATTCTAGACTCTGACGAATGCTTGGTCTCCGCGTTCATCGATTGTATCCTGATGATCTGCAAGCATTTCATTACTTAGCTCTACGTTCGTTGGACATATGGTCCTTCGAAGGCTTGGAAACGATACTTCTGCGGGTACCATTGCTTCTATTCCATAAGCTAGTGAGAAGGGCGTTTCTCCTGTAGCTTTCCGGGGAGTGGTTCGACAAGCCCAAAGTACTCCTGGAAGCTCGTCGTACCATTTCCCCTTTTTGGAGTCTAAGCGCTTTTTCAGGTTAGACAGGATGGATTTGTTTGCCACTTCGGCTTGTCCATTCCCCTAGGGGTAACGAGGGGTCGATTTTTTCAATCGGACTTTCCATGTTTCGCAGAACTTTTCAAAACCCTTTGAAATAAATTGTGATCCGTTATCTGTGACGATTTCGTACGGCAACCCATGGCGACATATTATATGTTTCCATACAAAGTTTTTGACTTCGATTGGGTTATCTATTGATATCCTTCTGCTTCAATCCATTTGGTGAAATAGTCGGTTAGGACTAATAGGAATTTTCTCCTTTTTGGTCCTCCTGATTCATGGAGTGGACCGACTATGTCCATTGACCACCTCATAAATTGGTATGGAGCTGAGATAGATGACAACTCTTCTGCTGGTTGGTGGATTATTGGGGCATGCCTTTGGCATTTGTCAGATTTGCTTGAATAAGTCATGCAATCGGTGACGATTGTTGGCCAAAAGTACCCTTGTCTTTTAATTCATGGCTAATAGGGTAGAGCTGCCTACATACCCTATCAAGGGATCAATCCTTTACGTAGTTCAATTATTTAAAGTGCTCAGTGATAATACTTTATCAAATTCATGGCATTCCTTGATCAAAGTTCTGGCACTCTGTTGAGTTTTTTGAACTTGTACACGCTGTTTTTGATGATTTGGGTCACCCGATAGGGATCTTCCCTATTGGTTCCCAGTTTACCGGCGTTCAGCTCTTTCGTGTTTTTTTGAACTTTTCTAAGTATAAGATCACCCTCGTTGTATCTGCGCTGTTTTACTTTAGAATTATTGAAGCGTGCGGTGGCCTGTTGATAATTCTGGACTCTAACGAATGCTTGGTCTCCGCATTCATCGATTATATCGTGATGATCTGCAAGCATTTCATTATCTAGCTCTTCGTTTGTTGGACATATGGTCCTTCGAAGGCTTTGAATCGATACTTCTGCGGGTACCATTGCTTCTATTCCATAAGCTAGTGAGAAAGGAGTTTCTCCTGTAGCTTTCCGGGGAGTGGTTCGACAAGCCCAAAGTACTCCTGGAAGCTCGTCGTACCATTTCCCCTTTTTGGAGTCTAAGCGCTTTTTCAGGTTAGACAGGATGGATTTGTTTGCCACTTCGGCTTGTCCATTCCCCTGGGGGTAACGAGGGGTCGATTTTGTCAATCGGATTTTCCATGTTTCGCAGAACTTTTCAAAACCCTTTGAAATAAATTGTGATCCGTTATCTGTGACGATTTCGTACGGCAACCCATGGCGACATATTATATGTTTCCATACAAAGTTTTTGACTTCGATTGGGTTATCTATTGATATCCTTCTGCTTCAATCCATTTGGTGAAATAGTCGGTTAGGACTAATAGGAATTTTATCCTTTTTGGTCCTCCTGATTCATGGAGTGGACCGACTATGTCCATTGACCACCTCATAAATTGGTATGGAGCTGAGATAGATGACAACTCTTCTGCTGGTTGGTGGATTATTGGGGCATGCCTTTGGCATTTGTCAGATTTGCTTGAATAAGTCATGCAATCGGTGACGATTGTTGGCCAAAAGTACCCTTGTCTTTTAATTCATGGCTAATAGGGTAGATCTGCCTACATACCCTATCAAGGGATCAATCCTTTACGTAGTTCAATTATTTAAAGTGCTCAGTGATAATACTTTTTCAAATTCATGGCATTCCTTGATCAAAGTTCTGGCACTCTGTTGAGTTTTTTGAACTTGTACACGCTGTTTTTGATGATTTGGGTCACCCGATAGGGATCTTCCCTATTGGTTCCCAGTTTACCGGCGTTCAGCTCTTTCGTGTTTTTTTGAACTTTTCTAAGTATAAGATCACCCTCGTTGAATCTGCGCTGTTTTACTTTAGAATTATTGAAGCGTGCGGTGGCCTGTTGATAATTCTGGACTCTAACGAATGCTTGGTCTCCGCATTCATCGATTATATCGTGATGATCTGCAAGCATTTCATTATCTAGCTCTTCGTTTGTTGGACATATGGTCCTTCGAAGGCTTGGAATCGATACTTCTACGGGTACCATTGCTTCTATTCCATAAGCTAGTGAGAAGGGAGTTTCTCCTGTAGCTTTCCGGGGAGTGGTTCGACAAGCCCAAAGTACTCCTGGAAGCTCGTCGTACCATTTCCCCTTTTTGGAGTCTAAGCGCTTTTTCAGGTTAGACAGGATGGATTTGTTTGCCACTTCGGCTTGTCCATTCCCCTGGGGGTAACGAGGGGTCAATTTTGTCAATCGGATTTTCCATGTTTCGCAGAACTTTTCAAAACCCTTTGAAATAAATTGTGATCCGTTATCTATGACGATTTCGTACGGCAACCCATGGCGACATATTATATGTTTCCATACGAAGTTTTTGACTTCGATTTTGGTTATCTGTTGATATCCTTCTGCTTCAATCCATTTGGTGAAATAGTCGGTTAGGACTAATAGGAATTTTATCCTTTTTGGTCCTCCTGATTCATGGAGTGGACCGACTATGTCCATTGACCACCTCATTAATTGGTATGGAGCTGAGATAGATGACAACTCTTCTGCCGGTTGGTGGATTATTGGGGCATGCCTTTGGCATTTGTCACATTTGCTTGAATAAGTCATGCAATCGGTGACGATTGTTGGCCAAAAGTACCCTTGTATGGTCCAGATATGCTGCGTTTATATAGTTCACCATTAACGATACAGTACCTGGCGCTTAGGGCCTTGAGTTTACGGGCTTCCCACTTATGGGGCGGTATGATGCCGTTCCGTATGTACTGTTTTATAGGGCTTCTCCAGTCATTTTCTTGGCTCACGGCTTCTTCGGTTGAAGGAAAAAGGTTGGGGACGTTGTCTGGAGTTGTTTGTATTTCGGCTACATCAACCGTTTTTGGTATGAGCTCTATGCTCGGTTTTTCTATTCCTTCGACGGGAATGATTCTTTTGACCAATGGGTCCGATGTAGAAGCGAGCGCTGCTAATGCATCGGCTGAAGTATTTTCCCCTCGGGGGATTCTGGTCAGTTCGATTTTATCAAATTGGCTAGAGAGTTGGAGGACAATCTTATGGTAAGCTTCCATGCGCTCGTCTCTAGTTTCGTATTCGCCATGGAATCGGCTAGTAACTAATTGCGAATCGCTGAACACTGTTAATCGCCGTACTCCGATTCCTATCGCGAGCCTTAAACCGTCTATCAGCGCTTCGTACTCGGCTTCGTTATTAGATGCTGGGAACCCGAGTCTGAATGATTGTTTTGTTGTTTCGTTGGTTAGAGATGTCAGTTGAATCCCTACTCCCGAACCTTGTCTCGAGGATGCTCCATCGACGTGGAGCGTCCAAATGCCGGATTCGTTTTCACTTTCATTTTCTTATGGATTAGAGATTAATTCAACGACGAAATCGGCTAAAACTTGTGCTTTAGCGCAAGTTTTTGGACGGTATTCTATGTCGTATTCGCTTAACTCTATTGGCCATTTGGCCAAGCGTCCAGATTGGCTGGGACTATGGAGAATGGTTCATAGAGGTTGCGATGACATTACTACAATCGAGTGAGATTGGAAGTATGGTCTTAGCTTTCTAGCAGACGTTACTATTGCTAGAGCCAGTTTTTCCATTGCGGGATAACGGGTTTCTGCATCCACTAGCGATTTACTCACGTAGTATATCGGCTTTTGTATGCCTCGCTCTTCTCTAATTAGTACTCTGCTTATCGAAGATTCGTCCAAGCAATAGATACGAAAATTTTGGGACAGAAATAGATACAAAAATTCGTCCAAGCAATCCAATCTATCCGAAACTGTGTGATGCCATGCATTAAGATTCATTTATAAGCTTTTACTCAATGAGCACCAATGATCAGTTTAGAATGATCAGTTTAGAATGATCAGTTTAGAATGATCACTTTAATTGGCCGATCAACTTGTCATATACACACTAAATCGTATATAACTTTTGATTTAGATCTCAGAATGAAGTGAATCCAATGCCCTTGTTATGCTAGCTCAATTTTCTATATTTTGACAAACTTGAGATAGAAATTGAGATGACAAAGCATCCAAGCAAACCAATCTATCCCAAAATGCGTGATGCCATGCTTTATGTTTCATTTATAAGCCTTTAATTAATGAGCACCAATGATCACTTTAAGATGATCATTTTAACTAGCCAATCAACTTGACATGTATGCACTAAATCGTCCATCACTTTTGATTCATAGCTCAGAATGACACGAATCCAATTGCTACATTAAGATAGTTCAATTTTCTATAGTGTGACAAAATTTAAAACAGAAGTAGATACAACAAAGCGTCAAAGTAATCCAATCTATCCCAAAGTGCGTGATTTCATGCCTTATGCTTCATTTATAACCATTTCTTAATGAGCACAAATGATCAGTTTAGAATGATCAATTTAACTGGCCGATCAACTTGACATGTCCACACTAAATCGTCGGTAACTTTTTATTTAGAGCTCACAATGACACAAATCAAATGTCCACGTTAAGGTAGCTCAATTTTCTACATTGTGAGAAAATTTGACACTGAAATAGATATGACAAAGCGTACAACAAATCCAATCCATCCCAAACTCTGTGATGCCATGCATTATTCTTCATTTATTAGCATTTACTCAATGAGCACTACTGATCAGTTTAGAATGATCATTTTAATTGGCCGATCAACTTGTCATGTTTGCACTAAATCATTTGTAACTTTGATTTAGAGCTTAAATTGACATAAATGCAATGCCCACGTTAAGCTAGCTCAACTTTCTATATTATGATAAAATTTGAGACAGAACTAGATACAACAAAGCATCCAAGTATTCCAATCTATCCCAAACTGCGTGATGCCATGCCTTATGCTTCATTTATAAGGTTTTACTCAATGAGCACCAATGATCAGTTTAGAATTATCATTTTAACTCGCCGATCAACATGTAATGTCTGCACCAAATCGTTCATAACTTTTGATTTATAGCTTAGAATGATATGAATCCAATGCCCACGTTAAGCTAGCTCAATTTTCTATATGCTAACAAACTTTGGGATAGAAATAGATACGAAAATGCGTCCAAATAATCCAATCCATCCCAAACTGCGTGACGGCATGCATTTTCATTTATAAGGTTTTACTCAATGAGCACCAATGATAAGTTTAGAATGATCATTTTAACTTTTCGATCAACTTGTCATGTCTACACTAAATCACTTTTGATTTATAGCTCAGAATGACACGAATCCAATGCCCACGTTAAGTTAGATCAATTTTCTATATGGTAACAAAATTTGAGACAGAAATAGATACGAAAATGCGTCCAATCTATCCGAAACTGTGTGATGCCATGCATTATGATGCCATATTTTATGCTTCATTTATAAGCGTTTACTTAATTAGCACCAATTATCAGTTTAGAATAATCACTTTAACTGGCCGATCAATTTGAAATATCCACACTAAATTTTTTGTAACTCTTGATTAAGAGCTCAGAATTACAGGAATCCAATGCCCTCGTTAATCTACCTCAATTTTCTATATTTTGACAAAACTTGAGACAGAAAACGTCCAAGTAATTCAATCTATCCAAAAATGTGTGATGCCATGCTTTATTATTCATTTATAAGCCTTTACTTAATGAGCACCAATGATCAGTTTAGAATAATCATATTAACAGGCCGATCAACTTGAAATGTCCGAACTAAATCGTCCATAACTTTTGATTTTGAGCTAAGAATGACACAAATCCAATGCCCACGTTAAGCTAGCGCCATTTTCTATATTGTAACAAAATTTGATGCAGAAATAGATTCGACAAAGCGTCCAAGTAATCCAATCAATCCAATGCCCACGTTGACATGTTTACAAAATTTGAGACCGAAATAGAGACGGCAAAGCGTCAATGTAATCCAATCTATCCCACACTACGTGATGCCATGTTTTATGCTTCACTTATAAGCCTTTACTTAATAAGCACCAATGATCAGTTTAGAACGATCACTTTAACTGGCCGATCAACTTGACATGTCCGCTTTGAATTGTCCGTAACTTATGATTTAGTGCTCAGAATGACACGAGTCCAATGCCCACGTTACGGTAGCTCAATTTTCTATATCGTGACCAAATTTGAGACAGAAATATATATGACAAAGAGTCCAAGTAATCTATTCTATCCCGAATCAAGTGATGACATGCATTATGCTTCATTTATAAGACTTTTCTCAATGAGCACCAATGATCAGTTAAGAAAGATCATTTTAACAGGCCGATGAACTTGACATGTTCGCACTAAATAATCCGTAACTTTTGATTTAGAGCTTAGAATGACATGAGTCCAATGCCCACGTTAAACTAGCACAAATTTTTATATTGTCAAAAAATTTGAGTTAGAAATAGATATGACAAAGCGTCCAAGTAATCCTATCTATCCTAGACTGCCTGATGCCATGCTTTATGATTCATTTATAAGCATTTACTTAATGAGCGCCAATGATCAGTTTAGAATGATAACTTTAACTGGCCGATCAACTTGACATGTTCGCTTTGAATCGTCCGTAACTTATGATTTAGAGCTCAGAATTACACGAATCTAATGCTCACGTTAAGCTAGCTCACATTTCTAAATTGTGACAAAATTTGAGACAGAAATACATACAATAAAGCGTCCAAGTAATCAAATCTATCCCGGACAGTGTGATGCCATGCATTATTCTTCATTTATAAGCTTTTACTCAATGAGCACCAATGATCAGTTTAGAATGATCATTTTAACTTGACGATCAACTTGACATGTCCACACTAAATCGTCTGTAAATTTTGTTTTAGAGTTCAGAGTGACACGAATCCACTGCCCACGTTGAGCTAGCTCAATTTTCTATATTGTGATAACATTTAAGACTAAAATTGCCTTGACAAGTCCTCCAAGTAATCAAATCTATCCAAAACTACAAATGCCATGCATTATGTTTCATTTGTAAGCCTTTACACAATGAGCATCAATGATCAGTTTGGAGTGATCAATTTAATTGGCAGATCAACTTGACATGTCTGCCCTAAATCATCCATAACTTTTGTTTTATAGCTCCTAATGACAAGAATCCAATGCCCATGTTAAACTAGCTCAATTTTCTAAATTGTGACAAATTTTGGGATAGAAAAAGCGTCCAAGTAATCCAAACTACACAAAACTGTGTGATGCTATGCATTATGCTTCATTTATAAAGCCTTTACTCCATGAGCACCACTGATAAGTTTAGAATGATCACTTTAACTGGCCGATCAACTTGACATGTCCGCACTGTATCGTCTGTAACTTTTGATTTAGAGCTAAGAATGACACCAATCCAATTCCCGCGTTAAGATAGATCAATTTTTTAAATTGTGAAATTTGAGGCAAAACTAGATACAACAAAGTGTCCAAGTAACTCAATCTATCCCAGACTGTATGATGCCATGCTTTATGTTTCATTTTTAAGCGTTTACTTAATGAGCACCAGTGATCAGTTTAGAATGATCACTTTAACAGGCCGATCAACTTGACATGTCCGCTTTGAATTGTACAACTTATTATTTAGAGATCAGAATGACACGAATCCAATGCTAACATTAAGCTAGCTCAAATTTCTATATTGTTTAAAAAATTTAGACATAAATAGATACGACAAAGCGTCCAAGTAATCTAATCTATCCCGAACTGTGTGATGCCATGCATTATGTTTCATTTATAAGTCTTTTCTCAATGAGCACCAATGATCAGTTAAGTTAAGATCAATTTAACTGGCCGATCAACTTGCCATGTCCGCCATAAATCGTCCATAACTTTTGATTTAGAACTCAGAATGACCCGAATCCAATGCCCACGTTAAGCTAGCTCGATTCTTTATATTGTGACTAAATTTGTGTGGGAAATAGATACGACAAAGCATCGAAGTAGTCCTATCTGTCACAAATTTTGTGATGCCATGCATTATTCTTCATTTATAAGCTTTTACCCAATGAGCACCAATAATCAGTTTAGAATGATCATTTTAACTTGCCGATCAACTTGACATGTCTGCATTAAATCGCCGATAACTTTTGATTTATAGGTCATAATGACACGAATCCAATGCCCACATTAAGTTAGCTCAAAATTTTCAATATTGGGAAAACGTTTGGTATAGAAATTGATAAGAAAAAGCGTCCTAGTTATCCAATCTATACAAAACTATGTGATGCCATGCATTATGCTTCATTTATAAGTCTTTACTCAATGAACACCACTGATCAGTATAGAATAATCATTTTAACTGCCCGATCAACTTGACATGTCCGCACTAGTTGGTAACTTTTGATTTAGAGGTTAGAATGACACGAATCCAATGCTCATGTTAAGATAGCTCAATTTTCTATACTATTTCAAAATTTGATACATAAATAAATACGACAAAGCGTCCAAGTAATCCAATCTATCCCGAACTGTGTGATGCCATGCATTATGCTTCATTTATAAGCTTTTTCTCAATGAGCACCATTGATCAGTTAAGAAATATCAATTTAACTGGCCGATCAACTTTACATGTCCGTCATAAATCGTTCATAACTTTTGATTTAGAGCTCAGAATGACAGGAATCCAATGCCCATGTTAAGCTAGCTCAATTCTTTATAATGTGACTAAATTTGTGTTAGAAATAGATACGACAAAGCATCCTAGTAGTCCTTTCTATCGCAAACTTTGTGATGCCATGCATTATTTTTCATTTATAAGCTTTTACTCAATGAGCACCAATAATCAGTTTAGAATGATCATTTTAACTTCCTGATCAACTTGACATGTCTACACTTAATCATCTGTAATTTTTGATTTAGAGCTCTCAATGAAAGGAATCCAATGCCCACCTTAAGCTAGCTCAATTTTTTATATTGCGAAAAAATTTATCAAAAACTGTCCAAGTAATCAAATCTATCAAAAACTAAGTGATGTCATGAATTACGATTCATTTATAAGCCTTTACTCAATGAGAACCAATGATCAGCTTAGAATGATCAATTTAACTGGGCGATCAACTTGACATGTTTGCATTAAAGCGTCCATAACTTCTGATTTATAGGTCATAATGACACGAATCCAAAGCCCATGTTAAGCTAGCTCAAAATTTTCTATATTGTGACAAAATTTGGGATAGAAATTTATAAGAAAAAGCATCCAAGTAGTCCAATCTAGACAAAACTGCGTGATGTCATGCATTAAGCTTCATTTATAAGCCTTTACTCAATGAGCACCACTGATCAGTTTAGAATGATAACTTTAACTAGCTGATCAAATTGACATGTCCGCACTATATCGTCTGTAACTTTTGATTTAGAGATTAGAATGACATCAATCCAATTCCCATGTTAAGCTAGATCAATTTTTCTATATTGTGACAAAATTTGAGACAAAACTAGATACAACAAAGCATCCAAGTAATCCAATCTATCACAGACAGCATGATGCCATGCTTAATGCTTCATTTATAATCGTTTACTTAATGAGCACCAACGATCAGTTTAGAATGATCACTTCAACTGTCCAATCAACTTGACATGTCCCCTCTTAATCGTACGTAACTTATGACTTAGAGCTTAAAATTACACGAATCCAATGCTCCCATTAAGCTAGCTCAATTTTCTATACTGTTTCAAAATTTGAGACAGAAATAGATACGACAAAGCGTCAAAGTAATCCATTCTATCCCGAACTGTATGATGCCATGCATTATGCTTCATTTATAAACTTTTTCTCAATGTGCACCAGTGATCAGTTAAGAAATATCATTTTAACTGCCCGATCAATTTTACATGTCCGCCCTAAATCGTCCGTACCTTTTGATTTAGAGCTCAGAATGACACTAATCCAATGCCCACATTAAGCTAGTTCAATTCTTTATTTTGTGACAAAATTTGAGACAGAAATAGATATGACAAAGCGTCCAGGTAATCCTATCTATCCCAAAGTGCGTAATGCCATGCATTATTCTTCATATATAAGCTTTTACTCTATGAGCACCAATGAATAGTTTAGAACGATCATTTTAACTTACCGATCAACTTGACATGTCCGCACTAAATCATCGGTAACTTTTATTTTAGAACTCAAAATGACGCGAATCTAATGCCCACATTAAGCTAGCTCAATTTTTATATTGTGACAAAATCTGAGATAGAGTAAGATACGACAAAGCGTCTAAGTAGTCCTATCTATCCCAAACTGCGTCATACCATGCTTTATGCTTCATTTATAAGTGTTTACTTAATGAGCACCAATGATTACTTTACTGGCCGATCAACTTGACATGTCTGCACTAAATCATCTATAACTTATGATTTAGAGTTCAGAATGAAACGAATCCAATGCCCACGTTAGCTAGCTCAATTTTTTATAATGTGGCTAAATTTGAGATAGAAATAGATACGACAAAGTGTCCAAATAATCCAATCTATCCCGAAATGCGTGATGCCATGCATTATGCTTCATTTATATGCCTTTACTCAATGTGCACCAATGATCAGTTAAGAAACATTATTTTAACTGGCCGATCAACTTGACATATCCGCACTAAATCGTCTATCACTTTTGATATAGAGCTCAGAATGACACAAGTCCAATGCCAACGTTATGCTAGCTCAAGTTTTTATTTTGTGACAAAATTTGAGACAGAACTAGATACGATAAAGCGTCCAAGTAATCTTATCTATCTCAAACTGCGTGATGCCATGCATTATTCTTCATTTATAAGCTTTTACTCTATGAGCACCAATGATTAGTTTATAATGACCATTTTAACTTACCGATCAACTTTACATGTCCGCACTAAATCGTCCATAACTTTTGATTTAGAGCTCAGAATGACACGAATCCAATACCCACATTAAGCTAGCTTAATTTTATATATTGCGATAAAATTTAAGACTAAAATTTCTTTGAAAAGTCCTCCAAGTAATTAAATTTACCCAAAACTAATTGACTTCATGCATTACGCTTCGTTTAAAATCTTTTATTCAATGAGCACCAATGATTAGTTTAGAATGATGAATTTAACTAGGCGATTAACTTGACATGTCTGCACTAAATAGTCCATAACTTTTGAATCATAGCTCATAATGACACGAATCCAATGCCCACGTTAAGCTAGCTCCAAATTTTCTATGTTGTGACAAAATTTGAAACCGAAATAGATACGAAAATGTGTCCAAGTAATCCAATCTATCCAAAACTATGTGATGCCATCATTATGCTTCATTTATAAGCCTTTACTCAATGAGCACCAATGATCAATTTTGAATGATCACTTTAACAGGCCGATCAACTTGACATGTCCGCAATAAATCATTCGTAACTTTTGATTTACACCTCAGAATGACACGAATCCAATGCCCACGTTAAGCTAGCTCAATTTTTTATATTATGATAAAATCTGAGACAGAACAAGATACGACAAGGCATCTCAGTAGTCCTATCTATCCCAAACTGCGCGATACCATGCTTTATGCTTCATTTATAAGCGTTTACTTAATGAGCACCAAAGATTACTTTACTGGCCGATCAACTTGACATGTCTGCACTAAATCGTCCGTAACGTATGATTTAGAGCTCAGAAATAAACAAATCCAATGTCCACGTTAAGCTAGCTCAATTTTTTATATGGTGGCAAGATTTGAGATAGAAATAGATACGAGAAAGTGTCCAGGTAATCCAATCTATCCCAAAATGCGTGATGCCATGCATTATGCTTCATTTATACGCCTTTACTCAATCAGTACCAATGATCAGTTAAAAAATATTATTTTAACTAGCCGAACAACTTGACATGTCCGCACTAAATCGTCCGTCACTTTTGATATAGAGCTCAGAATGACACAAATACAATGCCCACGTTAAGCTAGCTCAAGTTTTTATTTTGTGACAAAATTTGAGACAGAACTAGATACGATAAAGCGTGCAAGTAATCTTATCTATCTGAAACTACGTGATGCCGTGCATTATTCTTCATTTATAAGCTTTTACTCAATTTTATATTTTGTGACAAAATTTGAGATAGAAATAGATATGAAAAACGTCCAAGTAATCCAATCTATCTCAAACTACGTGATGACATGCATTATGCTTCATTTAAAAGCCTTTACTCAATGAGCACCAATGATCAGTTTAGAATGATCACTTTAACTGGCTGATCAATTTAACATTTTCGCATTAAATCTTCCATATCTTTTGATTTAAAGTTTAGAATGACACGAATCCAATGCCCACGTTAAGCTAGATCAAGTTTTTATATTGTGACAAAATTTAAGACAAAAATAGATAAAACAAAGCGTCCAAGTAATCCATCATATCCCATACTGTGTGATGCCATGCTTTATGCTTCATATGAATCCAACTTGACATTTTTGCACTAAATTTTCCGTAACTTTTGATTTAGAGCTTAGATTGAAACGAATGCATGACATGTCCGCACTAAAGCGTCATTTATAAACCTTTACTCAATGAGGAACAATGATCAGTTTAGAATGATCATTTTAACAGGTCGATCAACTTGACATGTCCGCACTAAAGCGTCTGTAACTTTTGATTTAGAGATTAGATTGAAACGAATCCAATGACCACGTTAAGCTAGACCAAATTTGTATATTGTGACAAAGTTTGAGACCGAACTAGATTCGACAAACCATCCTAGTAATTCAATCTATCCCACAATGTGTGATGCCATGCTTTATGGTTCATTTATAAGCATTTACAGAATGAGCCCAAGATCAGTTTAGAATGATCACTTTAACTGGCTGACAACTTGACATGTCCCCTCTGAATCATTTGTAACTTATGATTTATAGCTCAGAATGACACAAATCCAATGCTCATGAGCTAGCTCAATTTTCTCTATTGTGACAAAATTTGAGACAGAAATAGATACGACAAAGCGTCCAAGTAATCCAATCTATCCCGATTTGTGTGATGCCAAGCATTATGCTTCATTAACAAGCATTTACTCAATGAGCACCAACGATCAGTTAAGAAAAATCATTTTAACTGGGCTATAAACTTGACATGTCCACACAAAATCGTACATAACTTCTGATTTAGAGCTCCGAATGACACGAATCCA
This sequence comes from Pugionium cornutum, assembly GCA_018901935.1. Lineage (NCBI taxonomy): Eukaryota > Viridiplantae > Streptophyta > Magnoliopsida > Brassicales > Brassicaceae > Pugionium > Pugionium cornutum. The sequence goes on from JAENJI010000784.1 coordinate 67,550, forward strand.
ATGCCCACGTTAAGCTAACTCAATCTTTTATATTGTGACAAAATTTGAGACAGAACTAAAAACGATAAAATGTCCAAGTAATCCAATCTATCCCAAACTACGTGATGTCATGCTTTATGCTTCCTTTATAAGCGTTTACTTAATGAGCACCAATGACCAGTTCAGAACGATCACTTTAACTGGCCAATCAACTTGACATGTCCGTATTAAATCGTTTGTAACTTAATGACACTAATCCAATGCCAACGTTAATCTAGCTCAATTGACTATATTGTGACAAAATTGGAGACAAAAAGAGATACGACAAAGCGTCCAAGTAATCCAATCTATCCCAAACTGCATGATGTCACACCTTATGCTTCATTTATATGCATTTACTCAATGAGCATCAATGATCAGAAGAATGATCATTTTAACTGGCCGATCAACTTGACATGTCTACACTAAATCGTCCGTAACTTTTGAGTTAGACCTTAGAATGACATGAATTGAATGCCCATGTTAAGCTAGCTCAATTTTTTATACTGCGACAAAATTTGAGACAGAATAGATATAAAAAAGCATCCAAGTAATTCAAACCATTCGAACTCCGTGATGCCATGCATTATGCTTCATTTATAAGCCTTTACTCAATGTGCACCAGTTATCAGTTTCTAATGATCACATTAACTGGCTGATTAACTTGACATGTCCGTACTAAATCGTCTATAACTTTTTATTTAGAGCTAAAACTGATACGAATCCTATGCCCACGTTAAGCTAGTTTAATTTTCTATATTGTGATAAAATTGAAGACTAAAATTGCTTTGACAAGTCCTCCAAATTATCAAATCTATCCAAAAACTATGTGATGTCATGCATTACGCTTCATTTATAAGCCTTTACTTAATGAGAAGCAATGATCAGTTAGGAATGATCAATTTAATTGGCCGATGAATTTGATATGTATGCACTAAATCGTCCACAACTTTCGTTTTATAGCTCATAATGACCCGAATCCAATGCCTACATTAAGCTAGCTCAATTTTCTATGTTGTGACAAAATTTGACACAGAAATAGATACAAAAAGTGTTCAAGTAATCCAATCTAGCCAAAAATGCGTGATGTCATGCATTATACTTCATTTATTAGCCTTTACTCAATGAGCACCAATGATCAGTTTAGAATTATCACTTTAGCTGGCCGATCAACTTGACATGTCCCTACTAAATCATTTGTAACTTTTGATTTAGAGCTTAGAATGACACAAATCCATTGCCCATGTTAAGCTAGATGAATTTTACGTATTGTGACAAAAATTGAGATAGAACTAGAACAACAAAGAGGCTACGTAATCCAATCTATCCCATACTGCGTGAGCCATGCTTTATCCTTCCTTTATAAGCTTTTACTTAATGAGCACCAATGATCAGTTTAGAATGATCACTTTAACTGGCCGATCAACTTGACATGTCCGCTTTGAATCGTCCGTAACTTATGATTTAGTTCTCGGAATGACACGAATCCAATGCTCACGTTAACCTAGCTCAATTTTCTATATCGTGACAAAATTTGACACTGAAATGGATACGACAAAGAGTCCAAGTAATCCATTCTATCCCGAACCAAGTGATGCCATGCATTATGCTTCATTTATAAGACTTTTCTCAATGAGCGCCAATGATCAGTTAAGAAAGATCATTTTAACTGGCCGATGAACTTGGCATGTTCGCACTAAATAATCCGTAACTTTTAATTTAGAGCTTAGAATGACACGAGTCCAATGCCCACGTTAAACTTACTCAATTTTTTATATTGTGAAAAAAATTTAGTTAGAACTAGATACGACAAAGCGTCCAAGTAATCCTATCTATCATACACTGCGTGATGCCATGTTTTATGCTTCATTTGTAAGCATTTACGTAATGAGCGCCAATGATCAATTTAGAATGATCACTTTAACTGGCCGATCAACTTGATATGTCCCCTCTTAATCGTACATAACTTATGACTTAGAGCTCAAAATGACACGAATTAAATTCTCACATTAAGCTGGCTCAATTTTCTATATTGTTTCAAAATTTGAGACAGAAATAGATACGACAAAGCGTCCAAGTAATTCAATCTATCCCAAGCTGCATGATGTCACGCATTGTGCTTCGTCTATAAGCCTTTACTCAATGAGCACAAATGATCAATTTAGAGTGATCACTTTAACAGGCCGATCAACTTGACATGTCCGTAGTAAATCATTTGTAACTTTTAATTTAGGCCTCAGAATGACACGAATCCAATGCCCATGTTAAGCTATCTCAATTTTTTATATTGTGACAAAATTTGAGATAGAACAAGATACAAAAAAGGGTTGGAATAGTCCAATCTATCCCATCCTGTGTGTTGCCATGCTTTATGCTTCATTTATAAGCGTTTAGTTAATGAGCACCAATGATTAGTTTAGAATGATCACTTTAAGTGGCCGATCAACTTGACATGTCTGCACTCAATCGTAACTTATGATTCAAAGCTCACAATGACATGAATCCAATGCTCACGTTAAGGTAGCTCAATTTTCTGTATTGTGACCAAATTTGAGACAAAAATGGATAAGACAAAGCGTTCAAGTAATCCAATCTATCCCGATTTGCGTGATGCCATGCATTATGCTTCATTTATAAGCCTTTACTTAAAGAGCACCAATGATCAGTTAAAAAAGATCATTTTAACCGGCCGATCAACTTGACATGTCTGCACTAAATCGTGTGTAACTTGTGATTACGAGCTCAGAATGACACGAATCCAAATCCCACGTTAAACTAGCTCAATTTTCTATATTGTGATAATATTTAAGACTAAAATTGCTTTGACAAGTCCTCCAAGTAATCAAATCTAGCTATCCAAAACTACGTGATATCATGCATTATACTTCATTTATAAGCCTTTACTCAATGAGCACAAATGATCAGTTTGGAATGATCAATTTAACTGGCCAATCAATTTTACATGTATGCACTAAATCATCCATAATTTTCATTTTATAGCTCATAATGATACGGATCCAATACTCACGTTAATCTAGATCAATTTTCTCTATTGTGACAAAATTTGGGATAGAAATAGAAACGAGAAAGCGTCCAACTAATACAATCTAGCCAAAACTACGTGATGACATGCATTATGCTTCATTTAAAAGCCTTTACTCAATGAGCACCAATGATTAGTTTAGAATGATCACTTTAACTGGCCGATCAATTTAACATATCTGCACTAAATTTTCCATATCTTATGATTTAGAGCTTAGAATGACATGAATCCAATGCCCACGTTAAGCTATATCACTTTTTTATATTGTGACAAAATTTAAGACAAAACTAGATATGACAAAGCGTCCAAGTAATCCATTCTATCCCAGACTGCGTGATGCCATAATTTATGCGTAATTTATAAGTGTTTACGAAAAAGCGTCCAACTAATCCAATCTAGCCAAAACTACGTGATGACATGCATTATGCTTCATTTAAAAGCCTTTACTCAATGAGCACCAATAGTCAGTTTAGAATGATCATTTTAACTTCCCGATCAACTTGACATGTCCACACTTAGTCGTCTGTAAATTTTGATTTAGAGTTCTGAATGACACGAATCCAATGCCCATGCTAAGCTAGCTCAGTTTTTTATATTGTTATAAAATTTGAGACAGAACAAGATACGACAAAGCATCTAAGTAGTACTATCTATCCCAAACTGCGTGATACCATGCTTTATGCTTCATTTAAAAGTGTTTACTTAATGAGCACCAATGATCACTTTACTGGCCGATCAACCTTGCATGTATGCACTAAATCGTCCATAACTTTTGATTTAAGGCTAAGAATGAAACGAATCCAATGCCCACGTTATGCTAGATCAATTTTTTAAATTATGACAAAATTTGAGACAGAACTAGATACAACAAAGGGTCCAAATAGTCCGTATCTATCCCATCCTGCGTGTTGCCATGCTTTATACTTCATTTATAAGGATTTACTTAATGAGCACCAATGATCAGTTTAGAATGATCAGTTTAGAATGATCAGTTTAGAATGATCAGTTTAACTGGCCGATCAACTTGGCATGTCCCCTTTGAAACATCCGCAACTTTTGATTTAGAACTCAGAATGACACAAATCCAATGTTCACGTTAAGGTAGCTCAATTTTCTCTATTGTGACAAAATTTAAGACAAAAATAGATACAAAAAAGCGTCCAAGTAATCCAATCTATCCAAAACTTCGTGATGTCATGCATTATGCTTCATTTATAAGCCTTTACTCAATAAGCACCAATGATCAATTTAGAATGATCAGTTTAACAGGCCGATCAACTTGACATGTCCGCAATAAATCGTTAATAACTTTTGATTTAGAGGTCAGAATGACACGAATCCAATGGCCATGTTAAGCTAGCTCGATTTTTTATATTGTGACAAAATTTGAGACAGAACAAGATACGACAAAGGGTTCAAATAGTCCAGTCTATCTCATCATGCGTGTTGCCATGCTTTATGCTTCATTTATTAGCTTTTAGTTAATGAGCACCAATGATCAGTTTAGAACGATCACATTAACTGGCCGATCAACTTGACATGTCCGCACTAAATCGTCCGTAACTTCTGATTAAGAGCTCCGAAGGATACGAATCCAATGTTCACGTTAATCTACCTCAATTTTCTATATTGTTACAAAATTTAAGATAGAAATGGATATGATAAAGCGTCCAAGTGATCCAATCTATCCCGGACTGCATGATGTCATGCATTATACTTCATTTATAAGCCTTTACTCAATGCGCACCAATGATAAGCAAAGAATGATCATTCTAATTGGCCGATCAACTTGACTTGTCCGCACTAAATTGTCTATAACTTTTTATTTAGAGCTCATAATGACACGAATCCAATGCCCACGTTACGGCAACTCAATTTTCTATATTGTGATAAAATTTATGACTAAAATTTCTTCGAAAAGTCCTCCAAGTAATCAAATCTATCCAAAACTACATGATATCATGCATTATGATTCATTTATAGGCCTTTTCTCAATGAGCCCCAATGATCAGTTTGGAATGATCAATATAACTGGCCGATGAACATGACATGTTTGCACTAAATCGTCTATACCTTTTGATTTAGACCTCAGAAAGACACGAATCCAATGTCCATGTTAATCTAGCTCAATTTTCTATATTGTTACAAAATTTGAGCCAGATATACATACGGAAAAGCGTCCAAGTAATCCAATCTAGCCAAAAGTGTGTGATGCCGTGCATTATGCTTCATTTTTAAACCTTTACTCAATGAGGACCAATGATCAGTATAGAATGATCACTTTATTTGCCGACCAACTTGATATGTCCGCCCTAAATCATCCGTCACTTTTGATTTAGCGCTTAGAATGACACGAATTCAATGCGCAGTTAAGCTAGTTCATTTTTTAATTTGTGACAAAATTTAAGACATAACTAGATACGAAAAAGCGTCCAAGTAATCCAATCTATCCCACACTGTGTGATGCCATGCTTTATGCTTCATTTCTAAGCATTTACTTAATGAGCACCAATGATCAGTTTAGAATGATCACTTTAACTGACCGATCAACTTGACATGTCCCCTTTGAATCGTCCGTAACTTATGATTTAGAATTTAGAATGACAGGAATCCAATGTTCACGTTAAGGTAGCTCAATTTTCTCTATTGTGACAAAATGGGAGACATAAATAGATACGAAAAGGCCTCCAAGTAATCCAATCTAGCCAAAACTGCGTGATGCCATGGAATATGCTTCATTTATAAACCTTTACTCAATGAGCACCGATGATCAATTTAGAATGATCACTTTATTTGGCCGATCAACTTGACATGACCGCTTTGAATCGTCCGTAACTTTTGATTAAGAGCTTAGAAGGACACAAATCCAATGCCCACGTTAAGCTAGATCAATTTTTTATATTGTGACAAAATTGGAAACAGAACTAGATACGACAATGGGTCCAAATAGTCCATATCTATCCCATCCTGGGTGTTGCCATGCTTTATGCTTCATTTATAAGGATTTACTTAATGAGCACCAATGATTAGTTTAAAATGATCACTTTAATTGGCCAATTAACTTGACATGTCCCCTTTGAATCATCCGTAACTTTTGATTTAGAACTCAGAATGACATGGATCCAATGTTCACGTTAATCTAGCTCAATTTTCTCTATTGTGACCAAATTTGAGACAGAAATAGATACAAAAAAGCGTCCAAGTAATCCAATCTAGCCAAAATTGCGTGATGCCATGCATTATGCTTCATTTATAAGCCTTTAATCAATGAACACCAATGATCAGTTTAGAATGATCACTTTAACTTGCCGATCGACATGAAATTTCCACACTAAATCGTCCGTAACTTTTGATTTAGAGCTGAGAATGACACGAATCCAACGCCCACATTAAGCTAGATCAATTTTTGTATCTTGTGATAATACTTGCGACAGAACTATATACGACAAAGCGTCCAAGGAATCTAAACTATCCAAGACTGTGTGATGCCATGCTCTATGCTTCATTTATAAGCGTTTACTTAATGAGAACCAATGATCACTTTAGAAAGATCACTTTAACTGGCCGATTAACTTTACATGTCGGCTCTGAATCGTCCGTAACTTATGATTTAGAGGTCAGAATTACACGAATCCAATGCTCACGTTAAGCTAGCTCAATCTTCTATATTGTTACAAAATTTAAGATAGAAATAGATACGACAAAGCGTCGAAGTAATGCAATTTATCCCGAATTGCGTGATGCCATGCATTATTCTTCATTTATAAGCTTTTACTCAATGAGCATCAATGATCAGTTTAGAATGATCATTTCAAGTTGCCAATCAACTTGACATATCCGCACTAAATCGTGTGTAACTTGTGATTACGAGCTTAGAATGACACAAATTCAATGCCCACGTTAAGCTAGCTCAATTTTCTATATTGTGATAAAATTTACGACTAAAATTGCTTCGACAAGTCTTCCAAGTAATCAAATCTATCCAAAACTACATGATGTCATGCATTATGATTCATTTATAGGCCTTTACTCATTGAGCACCAATGATCAGTTTGGAATGATCAATATAACTGGCCGATAAACTTGAAATGTCTGCACAAAATCGTCCATAACTTTTGATTTAGACCTCAGAATGACACGAATCCAATGTCCATGTTAATCTAGCTGAATTTTCTATATTGTTACAAAATTTGAGACAAATATAGATACCGAAAAGCGTCCAAGTAATCCAATCTAGCCAAAATTGTGTGATGCCATGCATTATGCTTCATTTAATAACTTTTACTCAATAAGGACCAATGATCAATTTAGAATGATCACTTTAGAATGATCACTTTATTTGCTTACCAACTTGACATGTCCGCCATAAATCGTCCGTAATGTTTGATTTAGAGCTTAGAATGACACGAATCCAATGCCCACGTTAAGCTAGATTAATTTTTTATATTGTGAGAAAATTTAAGATAGAACTAGATACGACAAATCATCCAAGTAATCCAATCTATCCCACACTGTGTGATGCCATGCTTTATGCTTCATTTATAAGCATTTACTTAATGAGCACCAATGATCAGTTTAGAATGATCATTTTAACTGGCCGATCAACTTGCCATGTCCCCTTTGAATCGTCCGTAACTTTTATTTGGAATTTAGAATGACACGAATCCAATGTTCACGTTAAGCTAGCTCAATTTTCTCTATTGTGATAAAATTTGAGACAGAAACAGATACAACAAAGCGTCCAAGTAATCCAATCTAGCCAAAACTGCGTGATGTCATGCATTATGCTTCATTTATAAATCTTTACTCAATGAGCACCAATGATCAAGTTAGAATGATCACTTTATTTGGCCGATCAACTTGACATGTCTGCTTTGAATCTTCCGTAACTTTTAATTTAAAGCTTAGAAGGACACAAATCCAGTGTCCACGTTAAGCTAGATCAATTTTTTATATTGTGATAAAATTTGAGACAGAACTAGATACGACAAAGGGTCCAAATAGTCCAATCTATCCCATTCTGCGTGTTGCCATGCTTTATGCTTCATTTATAAGGATTTACTTAATGAGCACCAATAATAAGTTTAGAATGATCATTTTAACTAGCCGAAGAACTTGACATGTCCGCACTAAATCGTCCGTAACTTTTGATTTAGACCTCGGAATGTCACAAATCCAATGCCCACGTTAAGCTAGCTCATTTTTTATACTGTGACAAAATTTGAAACATATATAGATACCAAAATCCATCCAAGTAATCCAATCTATCCCGAACTGCATGATGTCATGCATTATTCTTCATTTATAAGATTTTACTCAATCAGCATCAATGATCAGTTTAGAATGATCATTTTAACTTTCCGATCAATTTGACATATCTGCACTAAATCGTCTGTAACTTTTGATTTAGAGCTCATAATAACACGAATCTAATGCCCACGTTAAGCTATCTCAATTTTCTATATAGTGACAAAAAATTTATAGCTTAAGCTAGCTCAATTTGCCTGATACCTTTATAAGCGTTTACTTAATGAGCACCAATGATCAGTTAAGAAAGATCATTTTAAACGGCCGATCAACTTGACATGTCCGCACTAAATCGTGCGTAACTTCTGATTTAGAGCTCATAATGACACGAATCCAATACCCACAATAAGCTAGATCAATTTTCTATATTTTCATAAAACTTTAGAGTAAAATTGCTTTGAAAAGTCCTCCAAGTAATCAAATCTATCAAAAACTAACTACGGGAAGTCATGCATTATGCCTAATTTATAAGCCTTTATTCAATGAGCACCAACGATCTGTTTGGAATGACCAATTTAACTGGCCGATCAATTTGACATGTCTACACTAAATCGTCCACAACTTTCGTTTTATAGCTCATAATGACATGAATCCAATGCCCACGTTATGCTAGCTCAATTTTTTATATTGTGACAAAATTTGAGATAGAAGTAGATACGAAAGAGCGTCCAAGTAATACAGTCTACCAAAACTATGTGACACGCATTGTGCTTCATTTAAAAGCATTTACTCAATTAGCACTAATGATTCGTTTAGAATGATCACTTTAACTGGCCGATCAATTTAACATGTCCGCACTAAATCATCAGTAACTTTTGATTTAGAGCTTAGAATGACACGAATCCAATGCCCACGTTAATCTAGCTCAATTTTCTTTATTGTGATGAAATTTGAGACATAAATAGATATGAAAAAATGTCCAAGTAATCCAATCTATCCTGAACTGCGGGATTCCATGCTTTGTGCTTCAATTATAAGGATTTACTCAATGAGCATCAATTATCAGAAGAGTGATCATTTCAACTTGCCTATCAATTTGACATGTCCACACTAAATCATTCGTAACTATTCATTTAAGCCTTAGAATGACCCGAATCCAATACCCATGTTAATCTAGCTCAATTTTCAATATTGTGATAAAATATGAGTCACAAATAGATATGACAAAGCGTCCAAGTACTCCAATCTATCCTGAATTGCGTGATTCCATACATTATTTTTCATTTATAAGCTTTTACTCAGTGAGTACCAATTATCAGTTTAGAATGATCATTTTAACCTGCCGATCAACTTGACATATCCGCACTAAATCGTCCATAACTTTTGATTAAGCGCTCATAATGACACGAATCCAATGCCCACGTTAAGCTAGCTCAATTTTCTATATTTTGATGAAAATTTAAAACTAAAATTGCTTTGACAAGTCCCCCAAGAAATCAAATTTTTTCAAAACTACGTGATGTCATTTATATGCTTAATTTATAAGCATTTACTCAATGAGTACCAATGATCAGTTTGGAATGATCAATTTAACTGGTCGATCAACTTGACATGTCTGCACTAAATCGTCCATAACTTTTGGTTTATAGCTCATATTGACACGAGTCCAATGCCCACATTAAACTAGGTTAATTTTCTATATTATGACAAAATTTGAAATAGAAATAGATACGAAAAAGCGTCTAAGGAATCCAATCTAGCCAAAACTGCGTGATACCATGCGCTATGCTTCATTTATAAGGATTTACTCAATAAGCATCAATGATTAGAACAATGATCATTTTAACTAACCGATCAACTTGACATTTCCGCACTAAATCGTTTGTAACTTTTGGTTTAGACCTCATTATGACATGAATCAAATGCCCACGTTAAGCTAGCTCAATTTTCTATAATGTCACAAAATTTGAAACAGAAATAGATATGACAAAGTGTCCAAGTAATCCAATCTATCCTAAACTATGTGATTGCATGCATTATTCTTCATTGATAAGCTTTTACTCAATGAATACCAATGATCAGTTTCGAATGATCATTTTAATTTGCCGATCAACTTGACATATCTGCAATAAATCGTTCGTAACTTTTTATTTAGAGCTCATAATGACACGAATCCAATGCTGACGTTAATCTAGCTCAACTTTCTATATTATGATGAAATTTAAGAATAAAATTGCTTTGACAAGTCCTCCAAGTAATCAAATCTATTCAAATCTACGTGATGTCGTGCATTATGCTTCATTTATAAGTCTTTACTCAAGGAGCACAAATGATCAATTTTGAATGATCAATTTAACAGGCCGATCAACTTGACATGTCTGCACTAAATCATCTAAAATGTTTTTTATAGCTCAAAATGACACGAATCCAATCCCCACGTTAAGGTAGCTCAATTTTCTATATTTCGACAAAATGAGATAGAAACCGATACGAAAAAGCTTCTAAGTAATCCAATCTAGCCAAAACTGTGTGATGCCATGCATTATGCTTCATTTATAAGCTTTTACTCAATGAGCACCAATGACCAATTTAGAATGATCACTTTAACTGGCCGATTAATTTGACATGTCCGTTCTAAATCGTCCGTAACTTTTTATTTAGAGCTTGGAATGAAACGAATACAATGTCCACGTTAAGCTAGATCAATTTTTATATTGTGACAAAATTTGACACAAAATTAGATACGACAAAGCGTCCAAGTAATCCAATCTACCCAGACTGCGTGATGCAATGCTCTATGCTTCATGTATAAGTGTTTACTTAATGAGCATCAATGATCAGTTTAAAATGATCACCTTAACTGGCTGATCAACTTGACATGTCCGCACCCAGTCGTCTGTAATATATGATTTAGAGCTTAGAATGACACCAATCCAATGCCCACGTTAACCTAGCTCAATTTGCTATATTGTGTCAAAATTTGAGACATCAATAGGTACGACAAAGCATCCAAGTAATCCAATCTATCACAAACCACAAGATGCCATGCATTATGCTTCATTTATAAGAATTTACTCCATGAGCATCAATAATCGGAAGAATAATCATTTTAATTAACTGGCCGATCAACTTGACATGTCCGCACTAAATCATCCGTAACTTTTAATTTATACCTCAGAATGACATGAATCCAATGACCATGTTAAGTTAGCTCAATTTTCTATATTGTGATAAAATTTGAGACATATATAGATACGACAATGCGTACAAGTAATCCAATCTATCCTGGACTACGTGATTGCATGCATTATTCTTCATTGATAAGCTTTTACTCAACGAATACCAATGATCAGTTTAGAATGATCATTTTAACATGCCGATCAACTTGACAAATTTGCAATATATCATCTGTAACTTATGACTTAGAGGTCATAATGACACGAATCCAATGCTCACATTAAGCTAGCTCAATTTTCTATATTATATTGAAATTTAATAATAAAATTGCTTTGACAAGTCCTCCAAGTAATCAAATCTCTTCAAAACTACGTGATGTCATGCATTATGCTTCATTTATAAGCCTTTACTCAATGAGCACCAATGATCAGTTTTGAATGATCAATTTAACAGGCCGATCAACTTGACATGTCTGCACTAAATCGTCTAAAACTTTTTTTTATAGCTCATAATGACACGAATCCAATCCCCACGTTAA
>JAENJI010000785.1:0-41000 GCA_018901935.1 Pugionium cornutum
ATCATATTAGTGTTGTTATCATATTAGTGTTGTTCGTTTGGTCGCCGCAGGTGGCTGCGGTAGTTGTTGTTCGTTTGTCTGTCGCTGGCGGTTGCGGTTGCGGTTGATCACAGATTTTTAGTCGCATCGCTGTTTTAATTAGCGGTCGAAAAAATTGCGACGCATGTCTAATTAATTAAGTAGCTAGATAGAAAAGTTCATCTTTACTTCCGTTGATAATCATCTGAATCTGAATCTTTCTAATTTATATATCACTTCCTTCTATAATATTAGTAAACTGTTTAATTTGAATAATTAATTAAGCTTTTAAATGATAAATCATCTTTTCTTGACATACTTTTTGAAAATCCACATCAATATCTAATAAAGTTATTAATTTATAATAAAGTTATTTAACTAGAAAAATATTTTTTAAGTTGTTATTACGTTAATATTTGATGTAACATATATAAAATGTTCACTTGAAAGATATTGGTCATGTTCGTTTATCAGTTATAAGAACATTCAGCTGCGATTGCGATAGATTGTTATTTGTTTAGCTGTTACAAATACTTTCGACAGACGAAATGGTTAGACGTTACATCATATCCAAACGAACAACGAAATCGATTAGTATGTTGATTTTTAAAAGCAATCATATGTAATTTGTTATCGAAAAAGAAAGTGAGATAATGAATCAACGTAAAGCTATGTAAAACATTAATTGTAAGAAATAAAACAAATCAACCTTTCAAAAAGCTATTAATTATTACAGGACAAGAAGTGATTGGTGGTTTGTCTTAAATGCAAATAACGTTCAAATTTGGCATTATTGTTTTGTAATTATGTCTATTTCCAAAACATAGTTTTTCCTATTCATTTAGCTATATAATATATTGGTTGAAACTTAAGAGTCCTGCTGTAATAACCCATGAAACAAATTAAACCAATAAAATACTGAAATAGTGACAGAATTATAACCAAATTAAACCCCATAAACCCTGAATGTCAACTTCAAAGTCAAGTTTTATTGCACCACTCAATTTATAAAAACATCTTTTTAGACAATGATCTATTTAGTTTTTTAAATTAATTTCTCATTCGAAGAATTTTATTAAATAATATTGATCAAACCCGATATATCAAAAGAGGCTATAATTTGGTACACCTCGTACTACTATACTATCCAATATATGTGTATATATACACAATAGCAAGCACTTAACACTTCTTCTCTACTACACACAAATCATCACAGTTGCACATTAGTCACAACATGGCAACTACACCATCCTCGTTTCATCAATTCCGGATCAGAATATTGTTCTTTCTCATCTTAAGCCTCTTGTATCTTCATACTTTAGTGTTTGCTCATTCATCAAACGTAAAATTCTCAAGATACCCAAATTCATCATCATCAAGAAGAAGAACCAAACACTCAAATTTTTCTAACGATGGTTTTCTTAATTCAGTCCAACGCAGCTTAGACCACGCTCTCTTAGCTCACACTCTCGCTTTGAATCTCACTCTCTCGCACCGTACAGATCAAACCTTCATGCTCAATCCTGTCAACGATTGTCTTGAGCTGCTTGACGACACGCTTGACATGTTGTCTCGTATTGTTATCATCAAGCGTAAAGGTCACGTTAGTGATGATGTTCATACGTGGCTTAGCGCGGCGTTGACTAATCAAGAGACTTGTAAGCAAAGTCTTAGTGAGAAATCTAGCTTCAACAAAGACGGAATCACTACTATGGATTCCGTTGCAAGAGACCTCGCCAGTTTATTGACTAATTCACTAGACATGTTCGTGTCCTCTAAGCGGAAACGTTCTGATTCGTTAAGCGTAGTTGGTTCGCGGAAACTGTTGTCGGATAATGATTTTCCGACGTGGGTTTCTTTGTCGGAACGGAAGCTTTTAGAAGCTTCTGTAGAAGAACTGAAACCTCACGCGGTGGTGGCTGCTGACGGAAGCGGGACCCACAGGAGCGTAGCGGAAGCATTGGCGTCTTTGGCGGAGGGGAGTGGAAGAAGCGTAATTCACTTAACAGCCGGAATCTATAAAGAGAATCTGAATATTCCGACCAAACAGCAGAACGTTATGTTGGTTGGTGATGGAAAAGGCAAAACAGTCATTTTGGGTAGCAGAAGTTACAGAGGTGGCTGGACTACTTACCAAACCGCTACCGTCGGTGAGATATTCATTAAAATTTAAATTAATTTTTTCTTATTTATAAAATTTGCAACTCTAATGTTCAAAAGATTTGTGTCTGTAACCTTTTCATCTAATAAACTCAGTTTTGTTTGTTTGTTAAATTTATAAAAGCCGCCATGGGAGACGGATTCATAGCTCGGGACATAACGTTCGTGAACAGCGCCGGACCAAACGCAGAGCAAGCGGTAGCATTACTGGTCGGGTCAGATAGATCCGTTGTATACCGATGCTCAATCGATGGGTATCAAGACACACTCTACACTCTCTCCAAACGACAATTCTATCGAGAAACTGACATTTACGGTACCGTCGATTTCATATTCGGAAACTCTGCCGTCGTTTTACAAAGCTGCAACATCGCATCCCGAAAAGGCTCGTCGGATCAGAACTACGTCACGGCCCAAGGACGATTCGACCCGAACCAGAACACGGGGATTTCGATCCATAATTGTAGAATCACCGGTTCGACCGGGACTTATTTGGGTCGGCCATGGAAACAGTATTCGAGGACTGTTGTGATGCAATCGTTTTTAGACGGTTCGATTCACCCATCGGGTTGGTCTGCTTGGTCGGGTAATTTCGCTTTGAAGACTCTGTTTTACGGCGAATTTGGGAATTCGGGCCCCGGGTCATCTCCGTCGGGAAGGGTTAATTGGCCAGGATACCACCCGGCGTTGACCGTGAGTGAAGCTCAAGGGTTTACCGTTTCGGTTTTCATCAACGGGAATTCTTGGTTGCCGTCTACAGGCGTCGCTTTCGACTCTGGGCTTAAGTAAGTTTTATTTAATTTTTATTCTCAATCATATACTACATCAAATTAATCAATGATTTTGTAAAAGAAAATTGTAATCAATTGTAGTTTTGTGTTTGGTTTTATATTCTTATATTTGTAATCCATCTTGTCATGTAATAAACGGTTAAAGTTGGTATTTGTATATATACACTTCGTAATAGCATACCAAACCGATTCAGGCCAAGAAATTTAAACCACTACCAGGAAATCAAACCAAGCCTCTTATGGTTTAAGGGTGCCACGTGTAAGCCAAGCGGGCTTGCAAGCTGACCTTTATTTTGAGGATAAACGACGCAGTTTCAAGACGAACCCTTTTCATCCACTGGCGTTTATGGCAGAGGAAGGATCCGTCGGAATCGGAGAAAGCGAAGAAGACGAAGCGGTAGAGCTCAGCGATTTCTTCTGCAGCCACCGCCAGATCTTTGATCAGCGTATAGGAAGGTGATAGGAACAATTAGATCGCGATGGGGAAGGGGTCCTTGTCGTTTCGCCGTCTTTCGAGCATCCGACACCGTAAGAAGGGTTCTGCGGTGAAGGATGATGCTCAGACGTTGATGCCTTTGTCTCCACCGCCTCCACCGCCGATTAGTTCTGGCGGACCGGTTGTGGGAGGGACAGGTAAGGCAAAGAAGAAAACCGGAGGAGCCAGGCTGTGGATGAGGTTTGATCGGACTGGGGCGATGGAGGTGGTAGAATGCGACAAGAGCACCATCATCAAACGTGCGTCTGTTCCTGCTAGGGATTTGAGGATTCTTGGCCCTGTTTTCTCACACTCTTCAAACATTCTCGGTAAAATTTTGGATTTTTTTCTCTAATTAATGCCAATCTTGGGAGTCTTCAGGAACATCAGTATGCATTCATCTGATCATGTTTTTGTTTGTTGGCTCAACTCTTGTGGTTCCTTTAGCTTGTTTTTCTTCGTCTTTTTTGCTTCCTATTGAGGAAAATACAGTAACCAATCCATATTTTGCTCTGAAGCGAGGGAGAAGGCTATTGTTGTCAATTTAGAGGTCATAAAGGCAATAGTTACTGCAGAAGAAGTGCTGCTGCTGGATCCTCTCCGTCCTGAAGTTCTTCCACTCATTGACCGACTTAAGCGACAGTTTCCTCAGGGGAATGGGCCTGAAGCTTCTGCAAATGTGCAATCTTCTCTTGATCCAGAAGCTGCAGAGGGCTTGCAGAGTGAACTCCCTTTTGAATTTCAGGTTCTTGAGATTGCACTGGAGGTTGTCTGTTCAATTGTTGATAGCAGTGTGGCAGCACTTGAGACAGAAGCTTGGCCTGTCCTAGATGAACTAACCAAGAATGTCAGCACTGAGAATCTTGAGTACGTACGAAGTTTGAAAAGTAATCTCACCCGCTTGCTAGCCCGCGTACAAAAGGTAAATAAAGGTTGACTAAATTATTACCTTTTTCACAATGATACTATAATTTTGTGTGGTGGACGGAAACAGAAAGTTTTTGTGGATTATTCAGGTGAGAGATGAACTTGAACATTTGTTAGATGACAACGAAGACATGGCAGAGTTATACTTAACAAGGAAATGGATCCAGAACCAACAAACTGAGGCAATACTTGACGGGACACCATCAAATAGCATTGTCCCCACATCGCGTCATACATCAAATCTTAACCGGGCCACGTCAAACAGAAGCGCCAGTATGGTGACGAGCAATACAGAGGAAGATGACGTTGAGGATTTGGAGATGTTGTTAGAGGCATACTTCATGCAACTGGAGGGAATGCGGAACAAAATTCTTACGGTGAGGGAGTACATTGACGACACAGAAGACTACGTGAACATACAATTGGATAATCAGCGTAACGAACTGATACAGCTGCAGCTGACGCTGACCATAGCCTCGTTTGCAATAGCTGCAGAGACATTGTTGGTCAGCTTGTTCGGGATGAACATACCTTGTCCATTGTATAACACACATGGCGTCTTTGGCTACTTTGTGTGGAGTGTTACTGCCCTTTGCATTGTTCTATTCATGGTCACCCTTGGTTACGCCAGGTGGAAGAAGCTGCTCGGCTCATAACATCTCTCTCTCACTAACCATATAATCAAAACCCATTAGAGATATTTAATGGATATGTTCCTGAGCTGGCTAAATTTCCACTGCTGAAAATAAAAAAAAGTGAATTTGGTATTGATTTGTTCTCTTCCCTCACACAAAAACATTAAGATTCTTCCTTAGAATCGAGATTGCCTTCACTGCATTCAGGTGGGAACTTAGCGTATGTGATGATTTGATTTAGTTAATTCATCTGGGAATTTCGATATATTTCCGTACGATTTTAATCCTTAATTATATATTCGGTAAATATCGCATCGATTCACTCTATATTAGCAGAATCTTTGTTCCAATTATATCAAATCACTATATATGGTCAAGTCAACAGTTGTCTATGTAACGTGTTGAAGCATGCATGGTGTCTTGGATCGATCTTACACTTTGAGATCAAAGCTGAACATGCATGGATATTCGCTACCTTTTGATAATGTCTTCACTTGAAAGACAAGCTGGATTAATTAATTTTCTTGATTCGTTTGAAACCGGTCATGCATTCCAAAAGCTGTTTTTTTGTTCTTTTATGATGTATTTTATGCAAATAAATTAAGTCAAGTATTTCTTTATTATGGTGGGAGAATCAAACACGGTGAATAATATACTAGATGATTTGATTTTTGCTCGGTTCGGTTTGGTTAAATCGGTTTTAAATCCAGACCGAAACCCTAAACCGTACGTAATTTTATAGTTTCCTTTAGTATATATATAATGGTCAGCTGTGGCGTCTCTAGGGTTTCCTAAGGTTTGGGAGAATGACTGATTGGATAAGCAATCTCCCTGATGAGATCATATGTCATATCTTGTCCTTTCTCTCCACAAAAGAGGCTGCTTTAACTTATGTTCTGTCAAAAAGATGGAGGAGTCTGTTTGCCTTCACACCGAATCTTTATTTCGACGACATTGATTGTTGGAATCCCAATAAAAACTATAAGGGTTTCGTAGAATTCGTGGATAGAGTATTGGCTGTTTCAGGCAATTCTTCTGTAAAGAAATTCACTCTGCGTCATCGTCAGAAATTTGACGAAGCTCGTGTCAACGGTTGGATATGCAATGCTCTGAGTCGTGGTGTGTTGGATCTTGATCTTTTCCTAATTCTTAAAGATGGGTATTCGTTACCTTTAGAGGTGTTCTCTTGCAAGACAGTCGTTAAGATGAATCTTGGAAGCTTGTTTCGTATTACTAACATTCCTGTGAATGCTTCTCTTCCGGCTCTCAAGACATTAATTCTTGGTACTATTGAGATCTCTTGTTGCGCCTTTGAAGCTCTTCTTTCTGCTTGCCATGTGCTTGAGGAATTAACGATCATTGGTTACCTTTTGGATCGAGAAAATTTGGAAAAACGTTGTACCTTTTCATGTCCGACCCTTAAGAGACTTTTCATCAATTGTGAATCAACTAATCATGATCCTAAGACCATTACTTTTGATACGCCGAGTCTTGTCTACTTGGAGTACTGTGATGTTGTCGGTGATGAATATCCAACTGTTAATCTCGAATCCCTTGTTGAAGCTAAGCTAAAGCTTTCTCTTCATTCCGCCAAAGTTACTCGCAAAAGCAATCCAATAAATCTCATTAAGGGATTAAGAAATGTCAAGATTCTCACTTTGTCTTCTTTCAAAACCTCGGAGGTACTTTTACTTTTCCTTTTCCTTTTCCTCTGTAATGTCAAATGTTTGATATATATATTTTTGTTTTCAGATATTTTATTCAGTTCCTGAAGCAATCCCAGTGTTTGAAAAGCTGACTCGTTTATCTATAGCAACTAAGTTGGGATCATGTTGGAAACTTGTTCCTATACTGCTTCAAAATTCTCCAAATCTAGAGACTCTTGTAATCAAGGTATATGTATTTACAACATTCCACATCCAAATGCAATTGCTTGAATAAACTCTGATCCTCTCCTTTCTTCGTTTCAGGGTCCATTGCATTTTTATCATCAATACGAAGAAGAATATGAAACTCTTTGCAAGTGCTTATGTGGGTATTCTTTTCTAATCTCATGTCCTGTGAAAGTATTAGTGATAACCGAGTATCGTGGTACTAAAAGAGACTTGCAGCAAATCAGACACTTCCTGGAGAAATTGCCATGTCTTAAACTCATCAAAGTTCGTGCTTGTACAAATGTAAAATCGCCATTATTAAGCAATGATCTGCTTATGCTTCCCAGACGTTGCGAGATCCAGCTTATCAATTTTTGTCCTTAATATATATTTATATAGACAAGCTCTTGTGTTGGAATTTTATTCACACAGTTTTGATGCTTTCACGTGGTTTTGTGAGACAATTCATCAAGAAATATATTTATTTGTTTTGATTATCAATCTGTTTCGTTTATCTATTACAAATTGATTTACAAGAAATTTCGGACAATAATTCTAGCAAAAGAAATTTCTCCAAATCTGTTGGAACATGAACCGGTTTGTGTGAACATTTGGTTACAATGTCTCAATGTACAATAGGTTACAGTATGTTTCAAGTTTTGTTAGGACAAAAGTATCTCCGACACAAACTGTTATACAGATATGAAAGAAAGAAGGGAAATACGTTTTGTAATGTTTGTTTTTCTTCAATGGACAAACAACTTTGTTAGCCGTATAGTTACTGACATGGTGCATGACAGATGGATGAGAATATGTGATGATTGTACATGTATATCATGATGATCTTTAAGATGACATCACATCACTTCCACTTATGGTTTTGATGATATTCTCATGGTAGATCCAACGCATGTTGCCTGTGACACTGGAAAACCCATGTCACGACCATCACTCTTTTGTTTTCTTTATTCCTAAGTCCACTAAAAATAAAATCCGCATATGTCAAAGAAAATCCGCATATTTTTTTCAGATTTTAATATATTGATTTTAATTTTGTACAATTGATAAAATTAACACTTTTTAAAATTTTTGTTTCAAATATAACATCATTATTTTAAATTTTCAAAAGAGTATAAATTTAATATTAAAATATGTTAAACTTTTTTAATAAAGAAAAATTAAACCATAAATTAGAAAAAAATAATTCAAATATAATAGTTTAATTCTATTTTTAATTTATTTACGGTAAATATGTATTTTTATAAAATAATTTTTATTATTTTGGTAATTTTAAATTTAAAATGCTAAATTTGAAACAAAAAAAAATTAAAAAATACTATGTAAGATATTACTCTTTATTTTATTTTTTATAAAATTGATTTTGTAGATATATTTTTTTAATAATTAATTGTAAATCCCAAAAATATCAAAAGGGACCACACTTATGACTCATGTAAACATTGTCCTAAAGATAAAAAACATGTTTGGCACATATCTCCTAACCACACAAAGACATGCATTCACTACAATTCATGGGAATTTTTAAAAGTCGTTTACACTAGTATCTTTATTTTTTCCCATCATTTTCACTTAGTTGTTTGTTCATTCCCGTTATTTCAAAAGCAAAAATTTATAATTTTTACATTAAAAATTATAAATTTTTCTATATTCTTAGACCCATGTTTGTTATATTTCTATATATATATTGATATTCATTTTACTAACCATTCATGTTTACACGTAACAAAATATAGTAAAATAAATTTAAAAATAGAATTCTTAGAAAAAAATATAAATGTAAAATAAATATATTTTTATATATTTTGATATTCTTTTTATGATTAATTACATTAAACATTATAATAGTATGTAAATTTTAGTGAGACTAACTCCACAAAATATAGTTTTGTTATAATAATTTGATTTAAGTAGAATAAAGATGAAAAAAATGCTATAATAAGTTAAAAAAAAGTTAGTAGCAATCACTATAGTAGTCTATATTGACAAGAACAACAACAAAATAAGTAGTTAAACATTAGCATTGTCTTAGAGGGATGAATCCGAATGAGTTTTGTAAAGACAAATGCCGACATGAGCACGACTTTTCTCCTTATTTAATCCCTTAATTCGTGTTTCTTGGAAACATGAAAAGAAAGAAGAGTTGACGAAAATGAATAAGCATACGAATTCAAAAGTTAGGTTTCATAAAAGATGTCACGTGGCTGGTGGCTCACATGAACGTCATGTGGAGATCTTTTGTCCAACTAGACTAGTAGAGATCATCATAGTACCCACACACAAACACATACAATGCTTAACTCTACGATTGTGTCTCTTCACTCTCTGCATATATGTGTAAATTTTGGTGTATGTAGAGAGAGAGAGAGAGATTTGCACATGGAGATAGATGAAGAAACTCATGTGACCACATGTGCTTTCCTTTTCTCTTTTTCCTCTTTTACGGGGCTTTTGTGGATCCCATCGATCTCCTTATCTCTTTCCCATGCACCTGGCGCAGGTGATTCATCTCCTCCACTTTAACCTCCTGCGCTTACACTCCCTTGCGCGTGGGATTAGCTCTTTGTTGCTTTCTTACCATACTAATCAGTTCCATTCACTGGATTTTAAGTCACGTTGTGTCATCCTTTTGAAATGTATTATATATTAACTGCGTGGGAATTCTGTAATGATTGTAAATATTTTAAGTCACGTTTTGTCATCTTAAGAAAATTGATTTATATATATATACTAATTAGTATTGGTTAACTGAATTTTAAATTTGAATTTAAAATCAATTTTTTATCACTGGTACACAACGCACCAATTCAATATTCTAACATTTTCATACGAAAATTTAGAATTTTTATACGAGTGAAGTTAAAGTCGAACTCCACATCTATTTAATAAACTTAGAGGTGGTACAACTATTATAACACTTGTTTCTCCTTATTTTAAAAGGTGCAACACGAAAACTTTCTAAAAAATCACCCATTCTATTACTACTTTCATCCAAATACGATTAACTACGGAATTATGATAGGATTTGATGCATTAGTAATGTTATTTAGTATTTATAAGATAATTATCATCAAACAAATTAAATAAGTAAGAAAAACATTAAAATATTACATTTGAAGGTGTTTATTCATTATCTTAAACTTTCAAACATGTTTAATTTCAAATCTTTTAATACAAAAAACTTATAAACAAATGAAAATTTGTCTTGAATATATAGAGACATTGCAATATTAAAATCGTCATTACTCTTTTCAAAAAGAATACAAAACAAAGACCTACAAGTCAAAGTATATGAATTAAGTTTAACACGTGTCGAGTCTATTATTACTAAACTAAGCATCTTACTAATTGTTAGTAATTTTATATCAAAACTAAACCTTTCTAAATAAAATAAAGATTCAATCTTATCTACCTGTCATGACCTCAGGGAGATCCACTTGAGTATAGTGATGTCTTCACTCAACACAGCGCGTGATTAACACGGATAGCCGACAAAACAAAAGACTCCATAATTCGAAAACACATAACCAAACAAATATCACAACTGGACCCAAACATAAAACCAAACCAATAACTAACCGAAATTAACTTAACATTTGAAACTAAACCAAACTCATTTAGATTCAATTTTATAATCCATCAATTATTATTAGATGTGTGAAAGTACCACATTGGAAATTGGAGACTTTCTACACATGTATATAAGGAATATGGGTCACTCCACTCATTACCAATTGGTTTTGAGTTGGATGTCCATGTTTCCTAATATGGTATCAGAGCCCCATGTTAGCCCGACATGCGATTTCTCACAAAAACGGTTTCCCACATTGGAAGTGGTCCGTATAAGTGGCTCGTATTGTCGTGGTATGTTCGAGATGTTGGTGCGTGTCCCGCCCACATCTCGAGAAGGCCTATTAGATGTGTGAAAGTCCTACATTGGAAGTTGAAAACTTTCTACACATGTATATAAGGAATATGGGCCACTCCACTCATTGCCAATTGGTTTTGAGTTGGATGCCCATGTTTCCTAATACTATCAGATTATGGCAAAATTGGATTAAAAAAACAAAGTAAAATCGAACCGGGATCCGATATAGATGGTCCTACATCAATCTACTAAATCCATCGGTCATATAAATACACATATCTCTTTACTCCTTTTCTTCCAACACATCATCTCTCCCTCCGTCAATGGAGAAAACCCTAGCCACTTCACATACAAAACGCTCTTTGCCAACTCCATCCACCGCTGAGAACACACGCGTTACCGGTTTCAGCCGCAGAACCAAAGCAAGACTTTCCGATGCAACGACGAGTGTAAGCGATGCCGGTGCAGAAAATGATGGAGACGATGAAGAAGAAGAAATAGTCGAGGAGAAAATTGAGGCGCTTCAAACAATAGTTCCTGGAGGAACTACACTTGGAGTCGACGCGCTGTTTGAAAAAACGGCGAGCTACATTTTATCTCTGCAATGTCAAATCAATGCCATTAAAATTCTCACTGCTTTTTTAGAGGGTTGTAAGAAAGACGATATGAAGTTTGGTGGTTAAAGATTAGCAACGAATTTAGAATTCTCTCAAGTTTTTAAAAACAAAACGAAAATATTCACTCTGATTTTTATTTTTTTTCTATATTGTGGCTTAGTTCGGGTTCATAATTCAGTTTTTTGCCCCTTTATTATTATATTATGTCTTTTTTTGTTTTAATTTTATGTGTGTTTTCTTCCAAATACTATCAAGAGCAGAAAAAAGATGTGCACATTTCCTTTAAATTTAGAAAATTACGTTAGTTTCAGTGGCGTAGCTATTGAATTGATTAAAAATATCAGTGATAGAAAGTTATTGAAATTCAATTATTTTTATTATAGATAGTCGTATAACATATATATGTATAGCCAATAAAGACATGAGCTCATCAAACAAGAAGCCCAAAAGAAATCTTGTAACGAAGAACGATAACTGTAAGCGATTATAGAAACGTTGGGCTTCGTCGAGTTTACCACTAATGGCCCAAAGGCCCGTATTGATATTGATGTTGCTAAATGGACTTGGTTTAAGCACGTGCCTGGTTAACAGGCGTCTGATGAATTTTCTTAACCAGCTCAATTTTCCTCAATTGCTCAACGCCATTTGTTTGGTTGCCGAGAAAAAGTCAGGGTGACTGTTCTCTTACGCATCGAAGCTTTACACGATTTTCTGATTTTCATTTTTGAAATTCTCCGTTGAGTACAATTCATGTTATTGCGTCTGAAGTCTGGTGTTGAAATATTTCTCTAGAAACAGTGTAAATGGCGTAATTGGAGTGGTAAATGGTAATCCACGGTGGCGTTGAGGATCTGCAGCGAAGGGGATCGCCGACTTCGATCAGGGACTGGAAATTTGGGGTTTTGGAAGTGAGGGAAATGGAGGAGAAGAGCAAGAAACTTGGACTAGAAAAGGAGAGGAGTGAAAAAGCGGATGAGAAAGAGAGGGAGATAAACAAATTGCAGAACAAAGTCCATGTCTTGAATCTGGAATTGGTGAAGAATGGTGAGGAATTGGAGAAATGCAAACTCTGAAAAGAAACAGAGGAAGCTCTGAATGAAGCTGAAAAAGGAGTCAGAGAGATGGAGTTGGTGAAGAAGGTTGAGGAAGCGAAGGAGAAGATAGTTGAGTTGCATGAGAGAGCAAAGAATCCTAGTAATGGAGGTTAAGTAGTCACAAGAGACACGAAGGTTTCCATGGAAGTACAAGACCAGTGGTTGCTGCTTGTTTGGTTGCAACAACCTCGTTCGTCTGCTACTCTAGGTCTAAGCCAAGGTGATTTTGATGAATATGTAGCGGAAGAAATCTGTTGACCAAGTTCTTGTTTTTGATGGGAATTCTTCAGTTTTGGTTATGAAAATACTTCTTGTAAGAGCATATTTGTTGTCTTGGTTAAATCAGCTTTTCAGTTATATTTTTGGAAACCAAAACGTGTGGACCAATAAGAGTCACATGTTTTTCTAAAACAGTTCCAAGAAATCTGGAATTTTTCTTATGTTTCCGATAAACAACTTACAACTACTTTTTTTGGGGTCAATAAAAGTAAAAATATTATAAAGAAGCCTGAGATGCAGACCCATTCGATGGCTGCCTCCACTACTTTCTACTACCCAATCCCCAAAAGTTTCCTTCTTCCCCCTTACCGTTACAAACGAAACCCTAATCTCATCTCTTGCTCCTCCAAACCCATTTGCTCTCCTCCTTCGTCTTCTTCCTCTTCTCTGCAAACGACTAACCATCGAAGCCAAAAGCAGAACTTGCGTGTACCCTCTTTTGAAGATTCGTTTCTTCTCTACCAATTTAGCTCTCCGGTCGAGGACCCGGGGTTCTCTAATCGAATCTCCAAGCAATTTGACGGTGAGCCGCCCGAATCGTTGTTTCCGAGTGTAGAAGACAACGACGGCTTGGAAATTTCTTCGAACATGTGGTGGGCAGATCTGAAAGCGGCTGTTGGGCAACGAATCAATGTTGAGGGTATCGTTTCTTCGGTCTCCGTACTTTTCAGAGAACGGCAGTTGGTTCTTCCGCATGTTTCTGTGAAAGATTTAAGATACATTGACTGGGGAGGGCTGAAGAGGAAGGGCTTCAAAGGCATAGTGTTCGATAAAGATAATACCCTTACGGCTCCTTATTCTCTAGCGATTTGGCCACCACTTCGGCCTTCAATTGAGCGGTGTAAAGCTGTGTTTGGGCATGACATAGCCGTCTTTAGCAATTCCGCAGGTATAAGGTTTGAAATTTATAATGTTTGGTTGTATTTTTCTGGTTGATCGAAGACGCTAACTTTCTTTTACTTCCTTTGTCTGGTAATAGGGCTTACGGAATATGATCATGATGATACGAAAGCTAAAGCATTGGAGGCTGAAATAGGAATTAGAGTGTTGAGACACAGTAAGTTCCTTGATCTACTGTGATTCTAGTTTTTAGCATTGTAACTGAGAACTGATAAGGACTGTTTTGATTCATGATTTAAGGAGTGAAGAAACCTGCGGGGACTGCTGAAGAAGTTGAGAAACACTTTGGTTGCGCATCGTCAGAGCTAATCATGGTAACTAATGAGGAACGCTAGGGACTGACACTATTATTTGAATTCTGTAGATAAGATGTTTATGTTTGAAGTGTTTTTTGGACAGGTGGGTGATCGACCTTTCACGGATATTGTTTACGGAAACAGAAACGGATTTCTAACCATATTAACCGAGCCTTTCAGTCGAGCTGAGGAGCCTTTCATTGTTAGACAGGTTGGTTTTTGTCTCACTTAAGTGTGCTTGAATTTACAGTACACTTTAGATTTGCTGATTGGAGAATGGAAGCACATAACTCTGTTTCTGTGTTATGTAAAAGAAAAACTGTTTCTGCATCTTGCTTTAGCTTTTCGAATTGCCTGAAAACAATACATTTGATGGAACAATTTTGCAGGTGAGGAGATTAGAGTTGGCCTTGTTGAAACGTTGGTTGAGGAAAGGTTTGAAGCCTGTGGATCACAGTTTGGTATCAGATGTAACACAATTTATTAAGGTTCCATCAGATTTGTAAGAAGGATTCTCAAGTTTGCTCGAGCAACAACTTTGTTCATTGTTTTTTTGTGTAATCGAAATTTTTGACTTTTTAGAATTTTGGTCAAATGCGAAGATTAGAATGCTCATTTATTTATTTTTTTCTATTTTTATACCCACAAAATCTTCACATCAAAATTCTTTCATGGTTTGGGTTTCAAACAAATGGAAATCCCAGAGGAGCCAGATGTAGAAATAGAGTAAGAGCATTGAATGCAGCTACTCGTGATGTAAGACAAGATTAGCCAAAAGAACAAAGAGCTCTAGTATTATGCTTAACTATGTCTTATTTTCAGCCGCCTACTCTCAAACACCAAGTTATGTCTTATATTCTTCCTTTGGAGTCACCAAGAAAACAGACTACCTTCTAAGATCAAACATGTTACTTTGGAGTCAGATATATTGTTCTTTGCAATCCATCTTACAGCTTTCAAAGAAGGATTAATACCATCTGTCAGCCACTCATCCCATGTGTGATTCAAACCAGTTAAAGATTTGTTCAGATTGCAAGCTCGTCATTTCATGATATGCATATGCAAGATTCAGTTCTTCTTCAACAGGAGTAATCAAACTTTCTTCCAGTGATATTTTGTAGCCACTAAGAGCTTGTTTCCACCGTGTCCTCCGTCCATCACGCTTCATGTATCCCTTATAATCAACAAATCCCTTGTCTTGAAATAGCTTGAACAGTTTAGCCGAGATACCCGGATCAAGACCTGGAATCCTATCTGCCAAGAAAGCTGGAGAAAGTGGCAAATCCAAGCATTCAATCTCTGCAGCATCAACGCCTTGTATTCTGAGATCTTCTAAAAACTTTCTAATCTTTTGTTGTCTGTACACATCTTTAGGCATGTGCACAAACAGAGTAGGTGGATACTGTTTAGTGATACTAATTTGATCAAAGACTCCTTCTGCAATCATAAGCACAATACTACTAAACTGCATCTCTGTTGCAAGAGCAGAGACAAAGTAGCCACCAGATGAAGCACCTAATGCAACAAGAGGAAGCCTTTCAAGCTGGTGCTTCATGATCCACGATTTTATTACATTTTCAACAATCGATTTCTCCTTCCCAAACGTCCAGCATATTCCAGCACTAGATACAGTTATAACAGCGAATTTACGAGCTAGAGCAAAACCGACAAGAAACCTCTCCTCTGGTAAACCAGTACATTCAGGGCAATCTGAAGATTTGTCCCAAAAGTCAGAAGCTTTCCTATGGCAACCATGAGCAATAAACAAAACTGCCTTCGGTGACTTTGGTATCTTCCATATCAAATGAGTCCCGTTGTGAATCTCGACGGTTGGATGAAATTGCAATTCAGGCTTGACACTGTTCGAAATCTGTCTCGGTAGTTCCAATTCCGTCTTCTGATTCTTGCCACTGAAACAAAACAACAGAAATGCGACCAATAAGGTCCCAACAACGAAAGTAACTCCAAATCGATGACTTGGATATCCGAATGGAGATTTCCCTTTGTCATTGCGCCTTAACATCACTGGAAATACAAAGTTAAAGAGTGATTACATCCATGATTACAAGAAACAGTGAGAGACCAACACAGCCAACGAGTGCATCCATATGAAAAATCAACTCCTGAAACAATCCCTAATTGTAATTCTAACCTCACATTCGTTTATACAAACAACCAAATTATCGCAGCCCAGTAACAAATCTCAGGGACAAAGACACTTTGAAAATTTACAAATAAAATACGATCAACAGTTACCGGATGAGAATAGAGGAGAGGAATTTGTGAACCCTCCAGTTTATTCCGACCGATAACGTCAGGTTCCGAGAGAAGTCCTGACAACACCGTCCCGTTTCCGTATGATTGTGAATAGAAATTTTTTAAACTCAGTCCCGATTTTCTTTTCCTTTTTTTTGTGCGTTCGTTAACTACAATAGCATCTAGTGAAAACCGTACCGTTTTGCATTTTTTAACTCACAATTCTTGTCGTTTAAAATCAAGTAAAAACGTTAGTTTTCTTCCTCATCACTCACACATCCCTAATATATTATTTCAAAAACTTTTTAACAAATTAACCTTAATCTTACGTGTTAATAACAAAAATGTCATGTTGATTTTTTAACACCACATCGAGTTTCAACTTAAACATATAAAACGGTTTAAGTTAATAAAATAATTACAATACATGCAATTGATATTAATTTGGTTAGAAAATAAATATATTTTATTCAACTAACCAAAAAATATTATTACATTTATAGAAACAATAATTTTTATTTCTTTAAATTTTTTATACGTTAATTCATAAATAATTTCAAAGAAATATAAATAGATTCCTAATATATTATTTGAGAAATATTTTAAAAAATAATCTTACTCTGACGGTCATTAAGAGAAATATCATGATGACGTATCATCACTACAGTAAATTTCAAATAAATATATAAATGAACTTAACTTATTAGAATAATTACAATATATGTCATTGTTATTAATTTGGTTAAAAAATTAATATATTTTATTAAACTAACCAAAAATACTATTAAATTCATAAAAAATAATAATTTTCTTTTTTAATTTATATATAAAAAATTAATCAAGGTGTGGATCTATTTCGAACAAGTGATATCCAATTATATAAATATTTAATTTATATTTACTAATAAAATCTAATTTACGAATATTTTTTCCCACGCATGACGTGAGTATAAATCTAGTAAACTATTAAACCATAACATGCCAGAAAAAATGAATTGTCGAATATATAACTTATTACTTCAATATTAGAAGATAATTCACTGTAAAAATTTAAACCACTTTTTTACAAAAGTCAGTGTATGAAAATTTTCAATTGAGGTCGAGTGGATTGGCTTGAAACTCTAAAGATGATCATGAAGGAATGTGAAAACCTGATTTACCGCAAACTGTGGAGTGGAGCTTCCAAGAGATGGTTTTAAGGGAGAATATGGAACTTATCTAATCATCCACAGTCTGTGACATGTTTTATTGATGGTTGTTGGAAATAAAACAATCGAACATCAAAGATTGGATGGGTCCTCAAACTTCAAGATAGTAGAATTAGTATTCTTGGTAAGCAAGACAGCTATAAAGGTGGATCCTCATTACATATTGAGATGTCTTATTTTGACTATGTGGAACCTTTTGAAATATGATCGGTTTTCTTCCAATTTATGATAGACTCTTTGGAATTCCTACAGTTAATAGAAGATTTAGATGCGTTTGTCAGTATTTGTTTCGGAGTTACACAAACTTTAACATTTTCGAAAACAGTTTTCAATTTTTATTTATTTAATTCGAAGACTAAAATACTCACTTTGAAACGATATAGTAATACAGTAATGTAAATCACTGTTTAAAATCTTATTTCTAATCATCGGTTGTGTTGTATCTTAGTTCTTATTTCAGAGATTGTAAGATCAACATTTAATGTTTTTATAATCGAAAAAAGAATAAAAAATAGAAAAATTTGAATGATCGATTAACGAGAGGGAATCAAGTTGGTTACAACTTTCCATTACAATAGCACTTTCAAGTTAATAAATTCTATTATATTCATTTATTTTGCGAGCCTTATCTTTTATATCTTTAAGTCGTTTAATCTTCAATATCATAATTATTAATTATCATAAATGTTCATAAATATTTATCAATATTTATGCTAGAGAAGTTCACTGCCGTTCTCTATAATTGGTAAAATCGCACGTGTCAATAAACTATCTGGCGAATTCTCGATAACGATGCATCCACTTTTAAACATTAGATCTTCGGTTTGATGGACGAATCTTTGGTGGACCGAGTTTGAACTTTTTAGAAGGCGTAGCCCACTTCAGGTTACCTTAGTTCCACACCTCCCATTGTTATTTCATACAAATTATTCATCTACAAACCACACAAATTCACAATAAAAAACATAAGATAAGTTAGGTGAGATATTATTAATGTCTTTTACCATTCATACCTAGACACAGTACCAACGTCATCACTCAAAAAAATTGTATGAGTGCTACCTGTTTTCATAAATTGAATAATTTATCCTTTATAGAATTTAGACCAATAAGTTTGTCGAAGTGGTCCATTGATTAGTGAGATTTAATTAAGAAATTAAAATCCCAAATACTTTGTTAACTACTTACTCCATTGCCGTAACAGAGCAATTAATGGACGCTGATCTCCAGGAATAGCGCACCATTAATTCCATGTGGGCTTCCACACTGGAACCCTCTCTGCTATGTGTCGGTGTGACTCCACAAAATACAAATACTCGTAGAGAAGGACATTTCCGTAACTTCCTTTCTAATTAATCTGTAAATTAGATTTTGACCCACGTCGT
The DNA here is from genome assembly GCA_018901935.1 of Pugionium cornutum. NCBI lineage: Eukaryota > Viridiplantae > Streptophyta > Magnoliopsida > Brassicales > Brassicaceae > Pugionium > Pugionium cornutum. The sequence continues at coordinate 18,805 of JAENJI010000785.1, forward strand.
GGAAAAAAATATTTACAAATAATAATTAATTAATTATTTTATTAATTTAAATTAGATATATATATATAATTTATCTAATATTTAAAATATTTTTTTAAATTTTTTTAATATTGATTACGAAAATGAAATAGATAATAAAATCAGATTATACAAATAGATTTAAATTGTATCTATTTTAGATAAAAATATACATATGATAAATATTCAATTAAACTAAACTTTTGTTTTATATTTTGTTTAACTAATTTTTCAAAATTTATATTTTGTTTTATATTATATTTACATTTTATGACAAAATATATTGTATATCGAAATATTAAAAATTTACATATAATATACTGTATAATGGTAATTTTCGTAAATACTCTAGTAAATTATGTTCTAAATAATATTTTTCTTAAATATTCTAGTGACATATCAGCGTAACACACTTATAAATTACAAGTCAACGTAAGATTATTTTGTTAAAATGATTTTCAATTAATATATATATATATATAAATATTTATAGTAAAATAGTAAAATAGTTAGTTTGAGTAATCTTCACCCTATTAATTTATAGTAAAGATAGATAGACATTTACATAAATGCTAAATTCCCGCGGAGTTGAACGCGGCATTGGTTTTGGCTTTTTTTTCAATTTGTTTATTATTATAAATAAAATTTAACTTTCACGAACTCGTGACTGCGATAGAAAAAGAATTAGTGAACTATTTTTTACGGAAATATTTTGTATTTATTTGGTTTACATGTCCCCTTGGCTTCTTTAGAAATTCCTCTTTCAATGTTGTTTTATTCCCGTCGTACAGATCAAAACCCAGTACTCCCTCTTGTTCTTTATCGTGCCTCGATAATCCATTGATTCTTATCCAATTTCTGGATTTGCGTTAGTTTTTATCGCGTTTTCGGTTTCCTGTCACCGAGCTTCGTTTGCTGGATCCGTGTTGGTTTTTTTTAGTGAGAGTGGAGATCGGAGATCTGGAAAATAGAGTCGTGTCTTACTGTTTTGGATTGATGGAAGTGGAGAAACAGTGTGATAAATTGAAGGAAACCGTGAAGAAATGAAGTTTTACATATCTGCGACGGGGATTAAGAAGGTTACCATATCGAATCCCGGCGTCGGAATCGGAAAAGGAGGCGGAGTATGCGCGGCGGCAACGGCACGGAGGTTCTCTGGTCGCACGTTGTTGCTGTTGCTGCTGCTGCTCGCCATCTTCCTCCCTTTTATATTCGTCAGGTTCGCGTTTCTCGTCCTCGAATCCGCCTCCGTTTGCGATTCTCCCCTGGGTACTGTTCTCCTAGAATATTTCTTTTTTACGTCCTTTAAATCTAGACTATCAGATTCATATCATGTGATAATTTTGACTTAATCGTTTACTCATTTCTACTTCTCAAGCAATGTATGGTAATCAGTTTGACTATACTTGGTAGTATTTCTGGAGATGAATTGTTCAGAGAGATGTAAAGTGTGAATCCAATAAATGATTAGATATATCATAAATTTCGTATTGAATGCTATTTGCTTGTGATCTTTTTGCCTTTTTTTGTTCATGTATTAATTTTCACATGATTTGTAATTTAATATTACTACTTATTCTTTTGACTCTATATCCTCAGATTGCATGGGAATGAGACTTTTCCGTGGGGGCGACACATCTCTGGTAATCTTTTGAATTACTCGAATATTAAATACATTCGTAATCGTATTTTGATGTCGGCAAATGTTATAGAATATTACAACAACGTACTTAAAAGTAAGATATTTTCATGTGATGATTTCTACATTTCTACTTAGTTAACCTCTTGATCATTAACGATGGGAAACAGGAAAAAAAATCAACACTTGCCGTAGTGCTGATTAAAGGGGGAAAAAAGATATGATTGTATGGGAAAAAAATAAGTCTTTTCCAGCTGTATTACGTTAGTGTTGCTTGTGTCGTATAGTGAGAGGCGTGACGTGTGAGCCTCTTTCCTCTTGGACCTGGTGGTGTAAAATTTTAAAACGTGATCATTTCACGTCATTGTCTAGGAACATAGAGATGAAGAAAAGCTTGGGTGAATTTGATTTTTAAATTGTGATTTGCTCTAGTTTCTATCCATGCAATAACTTTTCGCGTATGATTTACTTTGATAGAAACAGAAATTTGGTGGAAGTTTCCCCTTTTTATCCTGGTAAGTAGGATGACTTTGATAGGTTCATTTGTTATTTTTGGCGGTGGAACAAACGTGATCTGATATCAACATGTGGAATTGTCGGAAACGAGCCCACAAAGTGGTTTCATCTCGTCTATTACCTTTTTTACTATATTAGAGCATCTCTCCCAGAGAGTGTAATTAGAAGCTACGTTGAGGGAGCTAATTAGTTTTAGTGGATGGAACAAAAATATACGTAGACTTTCATGGATTACTATAGATGCCAGAACCAGCATAGTAGACATCAGTTAGATGTAGGTGTTTATAACTTTCCACTCAGTTTGCTAACAAGACACGTGGCAGGACACGAGAATTTCCATAGCCACTTGGTTCCTTCTCCTGTATACGTAGCAACAAACAGGAACAAAGAGAAACGAGACGGAGGGAAAACTCCAAGAGATGACTTCAAAAAGACTTTACATTGCACTGTTTCCGTTTAAGCAGATTTTGTTGTTTTGTGTCATGAGTGGATGTTAAAGACACTATGACAGATTGACAGCAACAACTCACGGCTAGAAATTGCGTGTATGTGCCTCTTTCAGAAAATTAGGGAAGAGTTGACACGAGCGCTACTGGAAGAGACAGATCAGGACGGTAATGGAAGCGGAAAGAAGGGCTCATTGGAGTCATTTGACGACCTTGTCAAGGAGATAACGTTAAAGCGCCGTGATATAAGGGCTTTTGCTTCCTTGACTAAGAAGATGGTAAGTCTTTCTAGCTTCATTTCTTAAATGTTTCTGGCCATTACAGTAGTTTTCAAGTTTGGTGCACAGAGTAATTATTTACTGTAGCAACTGTCCTAAAATTCTCATGAATTATAATAAGTTGGTTATTCTTACCTTAAGGTATGTTCAATCGCTAGTGGATGACTAAAGGATTTTTTTGCTGGAGCTGGTCCTGAGGATGCCATTGTCTTGTCCTGTAGATGTAGAACTAGGATTCTCGACTTTTTGTATCATAGGTGATGAATTTTCACCTTGTAGAAGACTACAAGTGATAAAACTAGGATACTAGAATTGCGATTACAGATGTGTAGATTAAGCACAAAGCGATGTTTGTTTTAAGCTTTCATGATCTTATTAGTAAGCAATTAAAGCATACATACAGAAATCTTCTTGTGTTGAGAAGACAAAAGCTTCTTCTCTTCTATGTCAATCACTCTAATGTCTCGGTAGCTAAGTCAGAGTGTTTCCAATATCAGAAACATGGGAAGCTTCTTCTATTCACGTGAATCTTTATTCTCTCTAATTTTCAGCTGTTGCAGATGGAACGTAAAGTCCAATCAGCGAAACATCATGAGTTAGTGTACTGGCATTTAGCCTCACACGGTATTCCGAAATGCCTCCATTGCCTTTCTCTCAGGTTAACAGAAGAGTACTCTGTAAATGCAATGGCTCGAACGCGTTTGCCTCCACCTGAATCCGTTTCACGTCTGACCGACCCATCTTTTCACCATGTTGTCATCTTGACCGACAATGTTCTGGCTGCATCTGTCGTCATATCTTCTACTGTACAAAACGCTGTGAATCCAGAGAAGTTGGTCTTTCACATCGTTACCGATAAGAAAACCTACACCCCTATGCACGCTTGGTTTGCTATCAACTCTGCTTCATCACCGGTTGTAGAAGTAAAAGGACTTCATCAATACGATTGGCCACAAGAAGTGAACCACAGAGTAAAAGAGATGCTTGAAATTCACCGCATGATTTGGAGACGGCATTACGAATTTTTTAAGCTTTTAACCCGTTATGAATTTTCAAAGAAAAATGAACCAAGAACAAAGGCATTCCAGGCCTTGAAGGACAGCCTCACGCATGCACCAACACTAGTCATGCCCGACTTCAACAAGACGTTTGAAGTGGAGTGTGATGCCTCTGGAATATGCATAGGAGCAGTGCTAACTCAAGGAGGAAGGCCAGTGGCATACTTCAGTGAGAAGTTAGGTGGGGCCTCACTGAATTACCCCACCTACGACAAGGAGCTCTATGCCCTAGTCCGAGCTTTGGAGACTTGGCAACATTACTTGTTGTCCAAGGAGTTTGTGATCCACACTGATCACAAGATTCTCAAACACCTTAAAGGGCAAACCAACCCCAAGTGTAGACATGCTAGGTGGATGGAGTTTATAGAAACCTTCCCTTACGTCATCAAGTACAAGAAGGGCAACGATAATGAGGTAGCTGATGCATTATCAAGGAGGTTTGCTTTGATATCTACAATGGAAGCAAAGGTCCTAGGAATCGAGCACATCAAGGACCTGTATAAGGATGATCCTGACTTTGCTGAGAGCTACAAGGAGTGTGGCACAGGGAGTCATGGCAAGTTCTATATCCATGATTGGTTCTTGTTCCGTGAAAGAAAGATGTGCATACCACAAGGATCTCTACGAGAGCTTATCACCCGAGAAGCTCATGGAGGAGGTCTTATGGGCCACTTTGGTGTTGACAAGACACTAGAATTGGTAAAGGAGCACTTCTATTGGCCACACATCAAGAGGTCAGTAGAAGCCCATTGTGCAAGGTGCATCACTTGCAAGAAGGCGAAGTCCCAAATGCACCCACACGGGTTGTATCTCCCTCTGCCCATACCTACACATACATGGGTGGACATTTCCATGAACTTCATTCTAGGTCTGCCAAGATCAACCACAAGGAAGCTATCTTTGTAGTAGTGGACCAATTTTCCAAGATGGCACCTTTGATACCGTGTGCCAATGTTAATGATGCCACGCAAACAGCTGAACTGTTCTGCAGGAAGGTAGTACGACTTCATGGAGTGCCAAGGACCATCGTGTCAGACAGAGACACCAAATTTCTCAGCCACTTCTGGAGGACCCTCTGGAGAAAGCTGGGCACAAAGCTGCTCTTCTCTACCACCTGCCATCCTCAAACATATGGCCAAAATAAAGTAGTAACCCGGACATTGTCGGCTCTTCTCATGACCACACTAGGGAAGAACCTCAAGACATGGGTGTAGTGCCTGCCATTTATAGAGTTTGCTTACAACAGAGCAGTGCATTCAGCCACAAAGAAGACCCCTTTTTAAGTGGTCTACTGTTTCAACCCTCAAACGCCTTTAGGGCAAACACCACTACCCCCAGTAGAAATGACCAAACTCAATGGAGTATCTAAGGTAGAACTCATCAAGAAGATACACCAGAAGGTAGCAGAGAACCTGGAGAAGAGTACTGGGCAGTACGTGACTCACGCCAACAAAGGGAGAAGAGAAATGATCTTTCAACGAGGAGATTGGGTGTGGCTACACATACGACAAGAGAGGTTTCCCAATCTAAGGAGTTCCAAGCTGGCCTCAAGAGGAGATGGACCATTCAGAATGCTGGAGAGGATCAACAACAACTCCTACCGGATTGAACTTCCAGGTGAGTTTAATGTGTCTAACACATTTAATGTGACTGATTTAACTCCTTTCCTTGTAGATGAGCCAGTTTTGAGTTCCAAACCTACTGAAGGGGGAGGGGATGATGAGGACATCTGATCGTCTGGCCAGCCAGAAGACCAAAATGGCCAACCAGAAGGCTTGCCCAAGACAGCCGGGCCATTTGGCGTGTCTGCCGGGCCAAGCGGTACCACCGGCCCTATGATCAGCCAGGCCGGGCCAACCAACTTTTCCGGCAGAGAGGCCCAAACCTCCGGCCGAACTGGCGGCGACGTGAATGACACCGCCAGCCTAATTGGTGATGCCGCCAGCTCACAAATCAATCTGGCCAGCTCCGATCGCAACTCAGCCTGCTCCATGCACAATCCAGGCGGCTCACGCGATTGCACCATCATTTCCACCTCTACACAAGAAGACTCGGATCGATTCATCTACCAGCTTCAAGGCATGAATCTGGATGAACTCTCTACACCAGTGGTGCCACCAGGAGCCATGACAAGGAGTAGAACAAGGGCACTTTTCCACAAGTTCAGCTTGTGGGTAGACAAGCTCGTAGAAGACCAAGGACAAGGAGCATTAGGCCAAGAGTACACGGAAGAATCCAAGGGTTTCTCAACATTGCAAAGGACTCCAGAGACTTGGGCTCTCGTGGAAAAAGAGGTCAAGGCCCAACATTTCGTAACCCTACTCCAAGTTGAACGCTATGAGCTAGGCGCGTGCAACCCACAAGGTCGGCCACCTTCCATTTCTTGGCCCAAAGGTAAAAAAGGTAAGTTTTCAATTATATAATTGCCTTTTCTGTTTTTCAGGATAGGAATTAGTAGTTTTCCATTTTTGAGTCAAGAACAATTTTGGTAGTTGTCCTTTTTTGGTTATTTCCTTTTTGTAATTTTCTGTATGCACTTTTGTAACTTTTCCTTTTTTATTTTTGGTCGACCCTAAAAAGTCAAGGCTACCGAGCATATTAATAAGGCTCCTTCAATATTGTAGTTCAAAAACTTTTGATTATTAATAAATATAGAACTTTTTCCTACGAGTTTTTCTCCTAAAACTCTATCGCTTAGTACCCTAGTTGAGACCAGCCCTCCTAGCTTCTAAGTTGTGATTTATCACGAGGTTAATCACCCCTCGTGTAGTTCACTTCATCTCTCCATCCAATACAATATTTTTAAGATTCTTCATCTCTATCTCCATAGCCGCCATTTGTTTGTTATCTTGTCATTCTCCTTGTTTCTAGCCATAGATGTTGCACCACCGGTATCTACAACTCTCCCGAGTCCTTGATGGCGACCCTTAGAAAATAGTACTTCCTGTAAAAACAAAAAAAATATTATTAAAAAGATATTATAATATTAAATATAAAGATAAATAAAAAGAAAAATCAAACTTACATCAAGAACGAGATGGTTAATCTCAGAACAAGACAATTCGGTGACCAAAGATGAAGAACCAACTTGAGACTGTTGAGTTAAAATATCACTTTTTTCTTTTTTACTTTTTCGATGATCTCATTAACAAGACCATCTTGGATGCCACCAGTATTTTTTTCGTGTGGACGGCCTCGAAAAGTTGCAATTGATCTGGGGGCGCTCCAAATTCTTGTGCGTAAAAGTAAAAAAATTCTATATTAATAATTTAAAATTTTTCAAATAATAATAAGTAAAATTAATATAATAATTAATTTACCAATTGATCGGCTCGTCTCAGAAAACTAGTTGATCCGGCATTGTGAATGTAAATGCCTTTGCCTACTCGGTCGCTCTTCCGGTTTCCCGAATTAGTCCTCGAGATGACCTTAGCGCTGGAAGATTCCCAATAATGAATAAAGTCGTTCCAAACGTCTCATTCAACCCTCTTGTTTTATCTTTTCCCTTTTTCCATTTTTGTTTCCACTCGTTCATGTGGCGGGAAAATTGTACTCCAACCTCTTTATGAAAAGCTTCTTCCACCAATTTTGTGTTCATGGGATCCCATGTAAATTATTGCTGCGAAATTTACTTATATATTACTAGAAATATTATTAAAAACTTCTTAACACAATTATATATTTAAAAATAAATTAACGTATCGCAAACGTTTTCAACCAAATCTGATGTTTTTCGTATGGAATATCTCTAAATTTGGTATATGGTTTGTTCAAAAGAGAATGAAACATCTTTAATATATATTTGCTTATTCCATTGTTTGAAATACCAAATTACAAATTTTTATTAAAATAGTGTTAAAATAATTATTTTAAATATAATTATAGAAAATTGAATTTACCATGTCGAATTTCCTTGATATCTCGGATCGAGAAAAGTAAGAAGTTCACGACCAGACTGGTGAACCAATTCTTCAATTGTCATTGGTCAAAAAGAATCATTTACAGATTCTGGAATTTGAGTTGGTATACAACTCGGAGTAGACAACTCACCACGTCTTTGGTACTCTTGATATGACCTTAAAACATTATGATTTTGACATTTTATCAGTATATCTACATTTACTAAATTATTTAAAATAATAATCAATTATTTTTATTTGAATGAAATGTTTTTAAAGAAGTTTTCCAATTTTTAGTATAAAATTAATTAGTTTTCACTGTCATAATCACTTGTATTTTGTAATTTTCATTATTAGTTGAGTAAGTTTTAGATAGAAAATAAGTAATATTATTTCATCTAAAATAAAATGCTTTTCTTAACTTTTAAAACAAAAGTTAAGTACATTTCACCTTTGATTTTTATGATACATTGAATGAAAAACTAATGTAATGACGTTACGGCACCTCATAATTTTACTACACGAATTACCACATGAGAAACAGATGTGAAGACATGTCCTAATCAATCTACAAATTTCTACCTCGCTGCCCTAATTATACACAAAACAATAAACAGCTAAGAAAAGCAGAATGAGCAACTGTAAGTTGGCTTTCAGACATTTAAACAAACAGTTTGCACTCATGCAACCATTCAAACGTAATTCAACAAATGCACCATCAAAAGTTAGTAAAACAAAGAATCACAAACTTTCCGCATCAAACCATCTTTTGATTCTATGAGTTTAGATAAAATCGAATACCGAAGCGTAGTAAAGCACTGGCTCTTCACAAACCATAGAATGAGTCTATTGAACAAATTTGGCCTCACAAGTCAAACAATTTACGAAGTTCGACCTTTATTTTTCCGGAAAAGAAAAAAACAGAAGCTACAATGGAACAACTCTGGCAAAAACACCGATTTTCCCTTTTCGAGGATCGACAAATAGTCGAAGAAAAACGTCATTAACTACTCTTTGGTTTCCAAATTAACAGGCTTGTAAAGACTCATTAGTAATAAAAAACTGCTTTTTTCTTTTATACAAACAGTTTTTTCGGATCAAATATTACAACTTCCATAAAGAAAAAACAAGACTTTCTGTAATTATTTGGGAAAAGGTCCGACCAGATTATGTAATATATGTATAGGCTTCTCCTATACAACAGTGACTCTTGCCACAATGCCAACAACGCAAACTCACAAATGGTTCAAATTTGAAACGAAGCAGAGACAGTTTTATATCATATTCTACCCCAAGCACTTCATATAAAAAAATCTTACATGATTTGCGACGACAGCGGCGGGAGGTGAAGAAGAAAAGCGATTTCCGGCGACGACAGCGGTGGGGAGACGAAGAGGCAGAGAAGGAGAGAAACGCGAGAGAGAAAAAAGAGAAAAAACGACTGTAGGTTATATTAGATATTTCCGACGGTAATTTCCGTCGGGAATTTAATAAATATTTTTGCGAAAGCCCAGGTTGGGAATTATGTTTCCTGCATATGGCCGTCAGAAATCTGTCGGACTGCTTAGAACCAGTGGATGATCGACAAATAGTCTGTCCACGTTGCAAATATGATTTTGATGGTTTTTCGATGGCTTTCCGATGGAATTACCAAAGCCGTCGGAAATCCGTCAGTTCCATAAATCAATATTTTGAAAAAATATTTATGTATAATTAAAGTATAAAAATATTTATATGTATACTACATGTTTCTTGAATGTTGAGTTAAAACGATAATGTATTTTGAACTCAATGTAATTCGTATCCATATATATGTAGGAAATGTACTGTTTCTATTATTTTATTATTCTTAATATAAGAATTTCATTAAGGATTCACTACACAAAGTGTTTCAAAACAAAACTTATTTTGGATCGTCTATATATGATTCACTATACAAAATATAATCGTCTATATATGATCCAACAAAATATAAAAAATGGTATACTTATTGTGGATTCAATCGATTATATATAGAGTTGAACAATTTGAATCAAATTTCAATACCATTCTAAATTATGTTAGTTTTCAATTCAAAAATCAATTAATAATAAAATAGATTAAGTCCTGTACATATGTTACTTAAAATATCTTCTAATTTCCAATAAATGTTGAAATCTGTCGGGTGAGGAAATCAATATTTCAAAAAAATATATAGATAAATTTAAAAATAAATTTATAAATTAGATGACTGTAGATGGTTTTGATGGTTTGCCGCCGCATTTCCGATAGAATTACCAACGGCGTCGGAAATCCGTCGGGTGAGGATATTTCGAAAAAATATATATTTTTGTAGATAAATTTAAAAATAAATTCATAAATATTTATTTCCAATATTTTTCGGTTTAGTATAGTTTATTCTAATTATAATAATCTGAAATGAAGTATTATCAGAAAAAGATAATTTATATATAATTAAAGTATGGAAAAAAATAAATAATCATAAATTTAATATCATATAATATATGAAATTATGATTATTTATATATAAAATAATGTAAACATAACCGCAATTGTCCGTAGATGTTTTTAGGCAGAAGATCGCTAAAGGCAAATGGGAATAGTCATTGCATGAATACATGACAATCATGACTTTTCATCCATGAAAATTTGCCTACAGTAGTATCGACACAATTATGAAGATTAGATGTGTATCCATCGGGAAATTTGACACTATGCTTAATTCAATCAAAGAATTCGTCTTTTGCATGCGCATCCAACCGGAATGTGGGAGACAATGATTTTCCATTTGACATTACATGTAGTTCCTTCCGAAAACAAATATCTAGCAAATCCAATCTAACTTTCAAATTATCTTTTGTTTTTCTTTGCACATTTAGAACGTTATTCATTATGTTGTCAAAAAAGTTTTTCTCAATGTGCATAACATCTAGATTATGATGCAACAAATGGTCCTTCCAATATGGTAAATCTCAAAAAATGCTCTTCTTGTGCCAATTATGGTATTCGTTACTACCATCAATAGGGTAATGTCCGTTACCTCCACATGAAGCCATTCTCTCACCACCAAAATCTCTAAGTTGAGTCATCATATAATTCTTGTCAAGAATAGGAGGTGTACCATCAAATTTTTTTTTTGTTTTTCCTAAACAATGTCGTGCTCCAGCGATATGGATGATCTTGTGGTAGAAATCGACGATGACAATCAAACTAACTAGCATTTCATCCTTGTTTCAGTTGGAACGCATCAGTATTATCTTGACAATATGGATATGCTAATCTTCCATGCGTCGACCATCGTGATATCATACCATATGCTGGAAAATCACTTATGATCCACATAAGTACTGATCGCATCAAAAAGTTATGTTGGTTGGAAACATGGAATGCTTCGACACAATTTTCCCACAGTATTTTTAAGTCATGAATTAGTGGCTGCAAAAACATATCAAGCAATCGCTTAGGATGTTCTGGACCGCGGACGAGAATTGTTAGAAGCGAAAACTCTCGTTTCATGCACAATGAAGGAGGCAAATTATAAGGTGTCACGATAACTGGCCACAATGAGTATTGCCTCCCATGCTTCCCAAAAGGGTTGAATCCATATGTAGATAACCCGAGTTATACGTTCCTAGGCTCATATTCAAAACTTGGATAAACTTGTTGAAAATGTGTCCATGCTTCAGCATTCGAGGAATGCACAATTTCTCCAGTCGGATTATGTTCTGCATGCCATCTCATAGGTTTTGCCGTGTGTTTGGATTATATAACCTCTTTAATCTCTCTGTTAATGAAAAATATCACATCCGTTTATGCGGAATAGGTACTCTGCCGCTTGTCTCTTGAAATCGAGGTTTGTGACCAAATTGGCACTTCATGCGGTTTTCATCATTTCTCCAATAGATCATGCAATTGTTAATACATACATCGATCATCTGATATGGAAATCCAAGACCAGCTACAAGTTTTTGAACCTCGTAATATGAAGCAGGTGCAATATTATCTTCAGGTAATATATCTCTAACAAAATCAGCTATCGCATTCACACAATCTTCAACCAAGTTGAAATCTGTCTTTATCGTCAGCAATCTGCTTGCAGCAGATAAAGGTGATAATCCATCTCTACATCCTTTATATAAAGGCTGCTTCGATGCATCTAACATATCAAAAAATTTTTGGGCTTCCAAATTAGGTTCCTCTATTCTACTACTATCCTCAGTGTATGTTGCTCTTTGTTCACGAAATGCATCATTCACCATCTGAACAATGCCAACGTTTATATCAACTTGTGATGCCAGTTCCTCTACCCTAACATTAGTACTATCTAACCTTTTTGAAGTACTACCATAATATTGCATTGTTGCATCAGTTTCTGCATGTGAATACCAAATTTTGTAACTCAACATAAATCCAGTCCTATAGAAATGATTATGTACTTCTCTAACAGAGATTAATCTATGATTTTGACATTTAATACATGGACAATACATTTTACCGTATTCTGATATCATGCTATTGTTTGATGCAAATGTCATGAACTCTTGAACACCTTGCACAAATTCATCAGTCAATTCCCTTGTTGTTGAATCATACCAAGGTTTATCCATCCACGATCGAAAATAATCATAAGAACCCAAAGAAGACATTTTCTTAAGATTTTTTGTTCTGGTGAAATTGTTAAGGGGCATAGCGTATTTATATTGAAAATTAGAAAATTATCACGAATTTTTAACAGTTTATTACGAATTTTTAATATATTATTACGAATTTTTAACAGAAAATCACAAATTTTTAATAGATTATTCTTAAGAATATTCTGTTTCCGACGGATTTTCGATGGTTTTCGACCACTGCCAGATTTTTCCGATGATCAACAACTATACTCGACGTCAGCCCATCAATATGTTCCGGACGGATTCTAAACGTATAGTAAAAACAACATTCCATTGGGAAATAGTCGGAAAAAACCGACAGCTTGTATTTTGTTGGCAATTTGAGATGGTTTTAAGAGGATATCCCGACCCCTACATTTTCGTTGGAAAATGGATGGAAAGCAGTCAGGTTTTACCATCGATTTCCCGACGGTAGTGCATGCATCGGAAAATACCGACGGATCACCGACAAAAAAATTCCATCGGAAGTCCGTCGGAAAATCGTCGCATAGGCCTTGGAAAATTTTGATGGTTTTATTTCCGTCGGAAATGCCGGCGGAAATATTAATTTTTTCTTGTAGTGCATGCATTATTATTCGCTTATAAGACTTTACTCAATGAGCACCAATGATCAGCTTAGATCAGCTGAACTGGCCAATCAACTTTACATGTCTGCACTAAATCGTCTGTAACATTTGAATTAGAGTTCAGAATGACATGAATCCAATGCCCACGTTATGCTAGCTCAATTTTCTATATTATGACAAAATTTCAGACTCAAATAGATACGACAAAGCCTCCAAGTAATCGAGTCTATCCCAAACTGCGGATGCCATGCATTATGCTTCACATATAAGCCTTTACTCAATGAGCACCAACAATCAGCTTAGAATAATTACTGACCAATCAACTTGACATGTCCGCACTAAATCGTCCGTAACTTTTGATTTACAGCTCAGAATGACATGAATTCAACGCCCACATTATGCTAGCTCAATTTTCTATACTATGACAAAATTTCAGACTCAAATAGATACGACAAAGCTTCCAAGTAATCCAATCTATCCCAAAAAGTGTGATTTCATGCATTATACTTCACTTATAACCATCTACTCAATGAGCACCAATGCTCAGCTTAGAATGGTCATTTGAACTGGCCAATCAACTTGACATGTCCGCCCTAAATCGTCTGTAACATTTGATTTAGAACTCAGATTGACATGAATCCAATGCCCACCTTATGGTAGCTCAATTTTCTATACTATGACAAAATTTCATACTCAAATAGATACGACAAAGGCTCCGAGTAATCCAATATATCCCAAACTGCGTGATGCCATGCATTATAATTCATTTATTAGTTACTCAATGAGAACCATTGATCCGTTCAGAATGATTATTTTATCTAGCCGATCAACTTGACATGTCAACACTAAATCGTATATCAATTTAGACTTAGAGCTCAAAATGACACGAATCCAACGCCCATGTTAATCTTGCCTAATTTTCAATATTTTGATAAAATTTAGGAATGAAATAGATACGACAAACCGTTCAAATAATCCAATCTATCCAAAACTGCATGGTGACATGCATTATGCTTCTCTTATGAGGTTTTAATCAATGAGCACCAATGATCAGTTTAGAATGATCATTTTAACTGGCCGATCCACTTGACATGTCTGCACTAAATCGTCCATAACTTTTTATTTAGAGCTCAGAATGACATGAATCCAACGCCCACATTATGCTAGCTCAAGTTTATATATTGTGACAAAATTTCAGACTCAAATAGACACGACAAAGCCTTCAAGTAATCCAATCTATCCCAAATTACGTGATGTCATGCATTATGCTTCAGTTATAAGCCGTTACTCAATGAGCACCAGTGATAAGCTTAGAATGATCATTTGAACAGGTCAATCAACTTGACATGCCATAGTAAATTGTCCGTAACGTTTGATTTAGAGCTCAGAATGACATGAATCCAACGCTCACGTTATGCTAGCTCAATTTTCAATACTATGACAAAATTTCAGACTCTAATAGATTAGATACAACAAAGATTCTAAGTACTCCAATCTATCCTAAACTGTGTGATGCCATGCATTATAATTCAGTTATTAGCCTTTATTCAATGAGAACCATTGATCCATTTTGAATGATCATTTTATCTATCCGATCAACTTGACATGTCAACACTAAATCATCTGTCAATTTAGATTTAGAGCTCAGAATGACACGAATCCAACGCCCATGTTAAGCTAGCTCAATTTTCTATATTGTGATATAATTTAGTAATGAAACAGATACGGCAAACCCTCCAGGTAATCTAATCTATCCCAATCTGCATGATGCCATGCATTATGCTTCACTTATGAGGTTTTAGTCAATGAGCACCAATGATCAGCTAGAATGATCATTTTAACTGGCCGATCAACTTGAAATGTCCGCACTAAATCTTCCATAACTTTTGATTTAGAGCTCAGAATGACATGTATCCAATCCCCACATTATGCTAGCTCAATTTTCTATATTGTGACAAAATTTCAGACTCAAATAAATACGACAAAGCCTCCAAGTACTCCAATCTATCCCAAACCATGTGATGCCATGCATTATGCTTCACTTATAAGGCTTTACTTAATGGGCACCAATGATCAGCTTAGAATCATCATTTGAACTAGCCAATCAACTTGACATGTCCAGAGTAAATTGTCTGTAACTTTTGATTTAGAGCTTAGAATGACATGAATCCAACGCCCACGTTATGCTAGCTCAATTTTCAATACTATGACAAATTTTCAGACTCAAATAGATACGACAAAGCTTACTAATAAACCAATCTATCCCAAACTCTGTGATGCCATGCATTATAATTCAGATATTAGCCTTTACTCAATGAGAACCATTGATCCGTTTAGAATGATCATTTTATCTATCCGATCAACTTCACATGTCAACACTAAATCGTTAGTCAATTTAGATTTAGAGCTTAGAATGACACGAATCCATTGCCCATGTTAAGCTAGCTCAATTTTCTATATTGTGATACAATTTAGGACTGAAATAGATACGATAAAGGCTTCAGGTAATCCAATCTATCCCAAACTGCGTGATGCCATGCATTATGCTTCACTTAGGAGATTTTAATCAATGAGCAGCATTGATCAGCTAGAATGATCATTTTAACTGGCCATAAATTGTACATAACTTTTGATTTAGAGCTCACAATGACATGAACCCAACGCCCACGTTATGCTATCTCAACTTTCTATATTGTAACAAAATTTCAGACTCAAATAGATACTCAAAGCCTCCAAGTAATCCAATTAATCCCAAACTGCGTAATGCCATGCATTATGCTTCAGTTATAAGCATTTACTCAATGAGCACCAATGATCAGCTTAGAGTGATCATTTGAACTGGCCAATCAACTTGACATGTCCGCACTAAATCGTCCGTAACTTTTGATTTAGAGCTCAGAATGACATGAATCTAACGCCCACGTTATTCTTGCTCAATTTCAATACTATGACAAAATTTCAGACTCAAATAGATACTCAAAGCCTTCAAATAATCCAATCTATCCCAAACTGTGTGAAACCATGCATTATACTTCACTTATAAGCCTTTACTCAATGAGCACCAATGATCAGCTTAGAATGATCATTTGAACTGGCCAATGACCTTGACATTTCTGCACTAAATCGTCCGTAACTTTTGATTTAGAGCTCAAAATGACACGAATCCAACGTCCACGTTAAGCTAGCTCAATTTTCTATGCTATAACAAAATTTCATACTCAAATAAAGACGACGAAGCCTCCAAGTAATCCAATCTATCCAAAACTGTGTGATGCCATGCATTATAATTCATTTATTAGCCTTTACTCAATGAGAAGCATTGATCCGTTTAGCATGATCGTTTTACCTAGCCGATCATCTTGACATGTCAACACTAAATCCTCCGTCACTTTATATTTAGAGCTGAGAATGACATGAATCCAACGCCCACGTTAAGCTAGCTCCATTTTCAATATTGTGACAAAATATAGGAATGAAATAGATACGATAAAGCCTCCATGTAATCCAATCTATCCCCAACTGTTTGATCTCATGCATTATGCTTCACTTGTGAGATTTTAATCAATGAGCACCAATGATGAGTTTAGAATTATCATGGCCGATCAACTCGACATGTCCACACTAAATTGTCCATAACTTTTGATTTAGAGCTCAGAATGACATGAATCCAACGCCCACGTTATGCTAGATCAATTTTCTATATTTTGACAAAATTTCAGAATCAAATAGATACTCAAAGCCTCCAAGTAATCTTATCTATCCCAATGTGCGTGATGCCATGCATTATTCTTCACTTATAAGCCTTTACTCAATTAGCACCAATGATCAGCTTAGAATGATCATTTCAACTGGTCAATCAACCTGACATGTCCACACGAAATCGTTCGTAACTTTTGGTTTAGAGCTGAGAATGATATGAATCCAACGCCCACGTTATACTGCTCAATTTTCAATACTATGACAAAATTTCAGACTCAAATATATATGACAAAGCTTCCAAGTAATTTAATCTATCCCAATCTGCGTGATGCCATGCATTATAATTTATTTATTAGCCTTTACTCAATGAGAGCCATCAATGTGTTTAGAATGATCATTTTAGCTAGCCGATCAACTTGACCTGTAAACACTAAATCGTCCGTCAATTTAGATTTAGAGCTCAGAATGACACGAATCCAAGGCCCATATTAAGCTAGCTCAATTTTCTATATTGTGACAAAATCTAAGAATGAAATAGATACGACAAACCCTCCAAGTCATCCAATATATTTCAAACTGCGTGATGCCATGCATATGCTTCCCTTATGAGGTTTTTATCAATGAGCACCAATGATCAGTTTAGATCACTTTAACTGGCTGATCAACTTGACATGTCTTGACTAAATCGTCAATAATTTTCGGTTTAAAGCTCAGAATGACATGAATCCAGCGCCCACGTTATGCTAGCTCAATTTTCTATATTGTGACAAAATTTCAGACCCAAATAGATACTCAAAGCCTCCAAGTAATCCAATCTATCTCAAACAGCGTGATGCCATGCATTATGCTTCACTTATAAGCCTTTACTTATTAGCCTTTAGAATGATCCGTTTAGAATGATCATTTTATCTAGCCGATCAACTTGAAATTTCAACATGAAATCGACCGTCAATTTAGATTTAGAGCTCAAAATGAGAGGAATCCAACGCCCATGTTAAGCTAGCTCAATTTTCTATATTGTGACAAAAAATTAGGAAAGAAATAGATACGGCAAAGCCTCCAAGTAATCCAATCTATCCCAACTGCGTGATGCCATGCATTATGATTCACTTATGAGGTTTTAAGAAATCAGCACCAATGATCAGTTTAGAATGAAAATTTTAAATGGCCGATCAACTTGACATGTCCGCACTAAATCATCCATAACTTTTGATTTAGAGCTCAGAATGACATAATCCAACGCCCACGTTATGCTAGCTTAATTTTCTATATTGTGACAAAATTTCAGACTTGAATAGATAGTCAAAGCCTCCAAGTAATCCAATCTATCCCAAACTGCGTGATGCCATGCATTATGCTTCACTTATAAGCCTTTACTCAGTGAGCACCAATGATCAGCTTAGAATGATCATTTGAACTCACCAATCAAATAGAGACGACGAAACTTCTAAGTAATCCAATCCTTCCAAAACTGTGTGATGCCATGCATTATAGTTCATTTATTAGCCTTTACTGTAGAGAACCATTGATCTGTTTAGAATGATCATTTTAGCTAGCCGATCAACTTGACATGTCAACACCAAATCCTCCGTCACTTTAGATTTAGAGCTGAGAATGACACGAATCCAACGCTCACGTTAAGGTAGCTCCATTTTTTATATTGTGCAAAATTTAGTAATGAAATAGATACAACAAAGCGTCCAAGTAATCCAATCTATCCCAAACTGCGTGATGCCATGCATTATGCTTCACTTATGAGGTTTTAATCAATGAGCACCAATGATGAGTTTAGAATAATCATTTTAACTGGCCGATCAAGTTGACATGTCCGCACTAAATCGTCCATAACTTTTTTTTTTGAGCACATAATGACATGAATCCAACGCCCACGTTATGCTAGCTGAATTTTCTATATTGTGTCAAAATTTCAGACTCAAATAGAGACGAGGAAGCTTCCAAGTAATCCAATCTATCCAAAACTGTGTGATGTCATGCATTATAATTCATTAATGAGCCTTTACCCAATGAGAACCATTCATCCGTTTAGAATGATCATTTTAGCTAGCCGATCAACTTGACAAGTCAACACTAAATCCTCCATCACTTTAGATTTAGAGGTGAGAATAACACGAATCCAACGCCAACGTTAAGGTAGCTCCATTTTTTATATTGTAACAAAATTTAGGAATGAAATAGATACGACAAAGCCTCCAAGTAATCAAATCTATTCCAAACTGCGTGATGTCATGCATTATGCTTCACTTATGAGGTTTAATCAATGAGCATCAATGATCAGTTTAGAATGATCATTTTAACTGGCCTATCATGTTGACATGTACGCAATAAATCATCTATAACTTTTGATTTAGAGCTCAAAATGATCTGAATCCGACGCCCACGTTATGCTAGCTCAATTTTCTATATTGTGTCAAAATTTCAGACTCAAATAGAGACGACGAAGCTTTCAAGTAATCCAATCTATCCAAGACTGTGTTATACCATGCATTATAATTACTTTATTAGCCTTTACCGAATGAGAACCATTAATCCATTTTGAATGATCATTTTAGCTGGCCGATCAACTTGACATATAAACACTAAATCGTCCGTCACTTTAGATTTAAAGCTCAGAGTGACACGAGTACAACGCCTATGTTAAGCTAGCTCAATTTTTCATATTGTAACAAAAATAGGAATGAAATAGATACAACAAAGCCTCCAAGTAATCCAATCTATCCCAAAATGCGTGATGCCATGCATTATGCTTCAGTTATGAGGTTTTAATCAATGAGCACCAATGATCAGTTTAGATTGATCATTTTAACTGGTCGATAAACATGACATATCCGCACTAAATCATTCATAACTTTCGATTTAGAGCTCAAAATGACATAAATCCAACGCCCACGTTATGCTAGCTGAATTTTCAATATTGTTAAAAAATTTCAAACTCAAACAGATAAGATTAAGCCTTAAAGTAATCCAATCTATCCTACACTGTGTGATGCCATAAATTATGCTTCAGTGATAAGCCTTTACTGAATGAGCACCAATGATCAGCTTAGAATGATCATTTGAATTGGCCAATCAACTTCACATGTCCGCACTAAATCGTCCCTAACTTTTGATTTAGAGCTGAGAATGACTTGAATCCAACGCCGACATTATGCAAGCTCAATTTTCCATACTATGACAAAAGTTCAGACTAAAATAGAGACGACGAAGCTTCCAAGTAATCCAATCTATCCAAAACTGTGTGATGCCATGCATTATAATTCATTTAATAGCCTTTACTCATTGAGAACCATTGATCCGTTTAGAACGATTATTTTACCTAGCCGATCCAGTTGACATGTCAACTCTAAATCCTCCGTCACTTTAGATTTAGAGCTGAGAATGACACGAATCCAACGCCCACGTTAAGCTAGCTGCATTTTCTATATTCTGATAAAATATAGGAATGAAATAGTTACGACAAAACCTCCAAGTAATGCAATCATCCCAAACTGTGTGATGCCATACATTACGCTTCACTTAATAGGTTTTAATCAATGAGCACCAATGTTCAGCTTCGAATAATCATTTTAACTGGCCGATCAAGTTTACATGTCTGCAGTAAATCGTCCATAACTTTTGCTTTAGAGTTCAGAATGACATGAATCCAACGCCCATGTTATGCTAGCTCAATTTTCAATACTATGACAAAATTTCAGACTCAAATAGATACGCCAAAGCTTCCATGTAATCCAATCTATCCCAAACTCTGTGACGCCATGCATTATGCTTCACTTATGAGGTTTTAATCAATGAGCACCAATGATCAGTTTGGAATTATCATTTTAACTGGCCGATCAACTTGATGTATCCGCACTAAATCGTCCATAACTTTTGATTTAGACGTCATAATGACATGAATCCAATACCCACGTTATGCTAGCTCAATTTTCTTTATTGTGACAAAATTTCTGACTCAAATAGATATGACATTTCCTCCAAGTAATCCAATCTATCCCAAACTGCATGATGCCATGCATTATGCTTCACTTATGAGGTTTTATTCAATGAGCACCAATGATTATTTTAAAATTATCATTCTAACTGGCCGATCAAGTTGACACGTACGCACTAAAACCAAAGCCCACGTTATGCTAGTTCAATTTTCTATATTGTGACAAAATTTATGACTCAAATATATACAATAAGGCCTCCAAGTAATCCAATCTATCCCAAACTGTGTGATGTCATGCTTTATGCTTCAGTTATAAGCCTTTAATCAATGAGCACCAATGATTTGCTTAGAATGATCATTTGAACTGGTCAATCAACTTGACATGTCCGCACTATATCGTTCATAACTTTTGATTTAGAGTTCAGAATAACATGAATTCAACGCCCACGTTATGCTAGCTCAATTTTCAATGCTATGACAAAATTTCAGACTCAAATAGGTACCACAAAGCTTCCAAGTAATCCAATGTATCCCAAACAGCGTGATGCCATGTATTATAATTCATTTATTAGCCTTTACTCAATGAGAACCATCGATCCGTTTAGAATGATCATTTTAGCTAGCCGATCAACTTGACATGTCAACACTAATGTGCCCGTCAATTTAGATTTAGAGCTCAGTATGACACGAATCCAACACCCATGTTAAGATATCTAAATTTTCTATACTGTGAAAAAATTTAGGAATGAAATAGATATGACACAGCCTCCAAGTAATCCAATATATCTCGAACAGCGTAATGCCATGCATTATAATGCATTTTTTAGCCTTTACCCTATGAGAACAATTGATCCATTTAGAATGATCATTTTAGCTAGCCGATCAACTTGACATGTCAACACTAAATCGTCTGTTACCTTAGATTTAGAGCTCAGAATGACACAAATCCAGCGCCTATGTTAAGCTAGCTACATTTTCTACATTGTGACAAAATTTAGGAATGAAATCGATACCACAAACTCTCCAAGTTTTCCAATCGATACCAAACTGCGTGATGCCATGCATTATGCTTCACTTATGAGGTTTCAATCAATGAGCACCAATAGATACGACAAATCTTCCAAGTAAGCCAAACTATCCCAAACTGCTTGGTGCCATGCATTAAGCTTCATTTATTAGGTTTTATTTAATGAGAACCATCAATCCGTTTAGAATGATCATTTTAGCTAGCCCTCAACTTGACAAGTCAACACTAAATTGTCCGTAACTTTTGATTTAGAGCTTAGAATGACATAAATCAAACACCCACATTATGCTAGCTCAATTTTCAATACGATGACAAAATTTCAGACTCAAAGAGATACAAGAAAGCTTCTAAGTAATCCAATATATCCCAAACTGCATGATGCCATGCGTTATTTTTCATTTATTAGCCTCTACTCAATGAGAAGCATC
>JAENJI010000786.1:0-26680 GCA_018901935.1 Pugionium cornutum
GGACCCTCGACCACAAGGACCAGAGAAACCAGCATTGCCGGCGAAGAGGCCCAAGCTTCCGGCACACTTGGTGGCGACGTGCATGACACCGTCGGCCCCTCTGGTGATGCCACCAACTCCGGGATCAACTTGGCCGGTCCTGAAGGCATTCCGGCCAGTACCTCGCACAATCCAGCCGGTACAGCCGATCCAGCCGAGTACACGCGCATTTCCACTTCTACACAAGAAGACTCGGACCAAATGAGCTACCAGCTCCAAGACATGCACCTCTAGGAAGTCTCTACACCAGTGGTACCTCAAGGAGCAATGACAAGAAGCAGATCAAGGGCACTCTTCCACAAATTCAGTTTATGGGTCGACAAGCTCCTAGAGGAAGATCGACTAAGGACATTGGGCCAAAAGTGCAAGGAAGAGTCCAATGGCTTCTCAACAACACAAGGTACATCAGAGACTTGGGCTTTAGTTGCAAGAGAGGTCAGGGCCCAAAGATTCTTAACCCTACTCCAAGTCGAAGACTAGGAGCAAGGCGTGTGCATGCCACAAGGACGGCCACCTTCCATTTCTTGGCCATGAGGTAAGTTAAGGTAAGTTTCAATTCGAATATATGCCTCTTTCTATTTTGCAGGGTAGGATCTAGAATATTTACTTTTATTGAGTCAAAGAGATTTTAGGAATAGGTCCTTTTTCGATTATACACTTTTGTATCTTTTCCTTTTGTGCACTTTTGTAACTTTTCCTTTTATTATTTGAGTCGACCCTAGAAGGTCAAGCTGTCGAGCATATTAATAAGGCTCCTTCCAGCATTGTAGTTTGACAAGCTTTTTGATATTAATAAAGATAGAACTTTTTCTCCAACAAGTTTTCTCTCAAGAATCTTGTGCGCTTAGAATTTAGTTGAGACCAGCCCTCCTAGCTCTAAGTTTGTGATTTATCACGAGGTCAATGATTCACATCAAGTTGATAATATCCAAACATAATTGGAGCTCCTTTATAATAATGCATGGCATCGAAGTGGTAAGATTATTAAATTATCTTTTAACTATGTTTTCCTTGAAAATTGATTAAAGTAATAATCAAAAATATATATATTACCATCTAGAGTTAATTAGTACATGCAATTATTATTAATTTACGTACTTATAATATAAAATATATTTCTTAGTATATATACCTGATCATGCTAGATGAATGTTTCGTGGTAACAGTTCTGCAAATATAAAAGGGAGAATTCTTTCCATAAAAATATGGCAATCATGGCTTTTCATGCCCGAGAACTTCAGTCCATCCATATCCACACAATTTGCTAAATCTGCCGCGTAGCCATCCGGAAAATTGACATCATTTTTGATACATTCCAATAAGCGTTCTTTCTCTTTTTGTGTCAATCGAAATATAAGGGGAATATAGCATTGCCCCGACCATCCACATGCAACTCTTTTCGAGAGCAAAACTTTGCAATATCCAACCTTGACTTAATTGTATCTTTTGATTTCTCTTTCACATTCATAACATTATTAATGATGTTATCAAAGAAATTCTTCTCTATATGCACCACATCAAGATTATGTCGATGGTTAAGATCCGTCCAGTACGACAACTCGTTCTGATTATAGTACTAATCATGAATCGTTGTCTCACGAAATGCATCCATCACCATTTCAACACATATATTACCGGATGTACCAACCGTTTCATCACTAGTACTACCATGCGTACCTACCTGATTTCTTTGGACATCACCCCGACTACTCGTCCCTAACTGAACATTCAGCTCCTCTCCATTTTTTTACCAAATATAATAATTTGGCATAAATCCTCGACTATATAGATGACTCCATATTTTCTATCCTCGAATAAATTTATCGTTTTTGCAATTAATACAAGGAAAAAAAAAACTTACCTCCGCTACTTTGAGCTATTGGTTGATTACTTGCAAAATTCATGAACTGATCCATGCCTTTGTGGAAATTCCGCCAATATATTTCTTGTTTGATTATCAATCCTTTTGTACATCCAATCTCTCGAATTTTTATAATTTCTCCACATGTTTGAAGTTTTTTTCCCTTCGATTTTACAAATGAAATAATGGGCTAGGGCATATATATACAACATTTTGCCACTACTTTGCCACTACTTTGCCACTACTTTGCCATTGCTTTGCCACTACTTTGCGACCACAACAGTGTAGTCGCTTCAATGTCGGTATACCTAACACGCACATGATTTTTATGTTGTCACTTTACCACCACTTTGTGACTGAAGAGCCACTCCAAACGTAGTTGCAAATTGGTCGCATATTTAGCGATCAATATGCAACTAACATCTGGTTCTTCCACAAGTAGTCGCTAATTTGGAACAGATTAGCGACTACCAGCCCCAACCACAAACCAGTCACAGTTTAGTCTTGTAATGGTTGCGTATTGCGACCAATATGGGACTACAGGTTTTATTCAAACTTTTGCGACCACTTTGCGACCACTTTGCGACTACATCTCTGTAGTCGCAAATTGGTCGCAAAATCGTGGCAAATGTGGTCGCAAAATGCAGTGTCATTTTGGCAGTTTTCTTGTAGTGAAGGCATCACAACATTTTGGATAGTTTGGATTACTTGGATGCTTTGTCGTAGCTATTTGAGTCTTAAATTTTGTCACAACATAGAAAATTGAGCTACCGTAACGTGGGCATTGGATTAGTGTCATTCTGAACTCAAAATCAAAAGTTACTGACAATTTAGTGCGGACATGTCAAGTCGATCAGCCAGTAAAATGATCATTCTAAACTGATCATTGGTGCTCCTTGAGTAAAGGCATATAAAGGAAGCATAATGCTTGGCATCATACAGTTCGGGATAGATTGGATTTTTTGAGGCTTTATTGTAGCTATTTCAGTCTCAAATGGTTTCACAATATAGAAAATTGAGCTAGCTTAACGTTGGTGTTGGATTCGTGTCATTCTGAACTCTAAATCAAAATTTTCAGAAGATTTAGTGCAGACATGTCAAGTTGATTGGCCAGTTAAATTGATCATTCTAAACTGGTCATTGGTGCTCTTTGAATAAAGGCATATAAATGACACATAATGCATGACATCATGCAGTTTGGTATAGATTGGATTACTTGCAGGCTTTGTCGTAGCTCTTTTAGTCTCAAATATTTTCACAGTCTAGTAAATTGAGCTAGCTTAACGTGGGGGTTGGATTCGTGTCATTCTGAACTCTAAATCAAAAGGTACAAACTATTTAGTGCGGACATGTCAAGTTGGTCGACGAGTTAAATGAATCTCATTGAGCAAAGGTTTACAAATGAAGCATAATGCATGGCATCACGAAGTTTGAGATAGTTTAGATTACTTGGAGGCTTTGTCGTAGCTATTTTGGTCTTAAATTTTGTTACAACATAGAAAATTGAGCAAGCTTAACGTGGCCATTGGACTCGTGTCATTCTGAACTCAAATCAAAAGTTACAAACGATTTAGTGCGGACATGTCAAGTTGATCGGCTAGTTAATTTGATTATTCTAAATTGATCATTGCTGCTCATTGAGAATTGGTTTACAAATGAAGCGTAATGCATGGCATTGCGCAGTTTTGGGAACAGTGGACTACGTGAAAGCTTTTTCGTAGCTATTTTGGTCTTAAATTTTGTCATAATATAGAAAATTGAACTAACCTAACGTGGGCGTTGGAGTCGGGTGATTCGGAACTTTAATTACGGATGATTCAGTTCATACATGTCAAGTTGATTGACTAGTTAAAATGATCATTCTAAACTTATAATTGGAGCTCCTTCAGTAAAGGCTTATAAATGAGGCATAATGCATGGCATCACACAGTTTGGTATAGATTGGATTACCTGAAACTACCTCTTTTACCCTCAAATGTTTTCACAATATAGAAAATTGAGCTATCTTAACATGGGTGTTGGATTCGAGTAATTCGGAACTCTCAATCAAGAATTACAGATGATATAGTGTGGACATGTCAAGTTGATCGGCCAGTTAACATGATCATTCTAACCTGATAGTTGGTGCTCCTTGAGTAAAGGTTTATTAATGAAGCATAATGAGTGGCATCACGTAGTTTGGTATAGATTGGATTACTTGGAGGCTTTGTCATAGCTCTTTTAATTCAAATGTTTTCACAATATAGAAAATCGGGGTAGCTTAATGTAGTATTGGATCCATGTCATTCAAAACACTAAATCAAAATTTACGAAAGATTTAGTGCGGACATGTCAAGTTGATCGGTGAGTTAAAATATCATTCTAAAGTGATCATTAGTGTTTCATGAGTAAAGGCATATAAATGAAACATAATGCATGGCATCATGCAGTTTGGGATAGATATGATTATTTGAAGGCTTTGTTGTAGCTCTTTCAGTTTCATATGTTGTCATAATATAGAAAATTGAGCTAGCTTAACATGGGCGTTGGATTCGTGTTATTCTAAACTCTAAATCAAAATTTACAAACGATTTAGTGCGGACATGTCAAGTTGATCCGCCAGTTAAATGGTGCTCATTGAGCAAAGGTTTTAAAATATAGCATAATGCATGGCATCACGAAGTTTTGGATAGATTGGATTACTTGAAGTCTTTGTCGTAACTATTTTGGTGTTAAAATTTGTCACAACATAGAAAATTTAGCTAGCTTTGGGCGTTGGATTCGTGTCATTCGAAACTCTAAATCAAAAGTTACGGATGATTTAGTGCGGACATGTCAAGTTGATCGGCCAATTAAAATGATCATTCTAAACTGATAATTGGTGCTCTTTGAGTAAAGGCTTATAACGAAAGCATAATGCATGGCATCACGCAGTTTGGGTGAGATTGGATTACTTGGAGGCTTTGTCGTAGCTCTTTCAATCACAATATGGAATATTGACCAAACTTAATGTGGACGTTGGATACATGTTATTTTGAACTCTGAATTAAAAGTTAAAGACCATTTAGTGTTGACATGTCAACTTGATCTACTAGTTAAAATGATCATTCAAAACTGATCAATTGTACTCATTGAGTAAAGGCATATAAATGAAGCATAATGTATGGCATCACTAATATTGGGATAGATAGGATTACTTGGAGGCTTTGTCATAGCTATTTCTATCTTAAATTTTGTCACAATATAAAAATGTAGCTAGCTTAACTTTGGCATTGGATTCGTGTCATTCTGAACTCTAAATCAAAAGTTACGGACGACTTAGTGGAGACATGTCAAGTTGATCGGCCAGTTAAAATGATCATTCTAAACTGATAATTGGTGCTTCTTGAATAAAGGCTTATAAATGAATCATAATGCATGACATCATGCTGGTATAGATTGGATTACTTGCGGGCTTTGTTGTAGCTCTTTCAGCCTCAAAAGTTTTCACAATATAGAAAATTGAGCTAGCTTAACGTGGGCATTGGATTCGTTTCATTCTGAACTCTAAATCAAGAGGAACGGACTATTTAGTGGAGACATGTCATGTTGATCAGCCTGTTAAATGAAGCTGATTGAGCAAAGTTTACAAATGAAGCATGATGCATGACATCACAATGTTTCAGATAGTTTAGATTACATGGAGGCTTTGTAGTAGCTATTTCGGTCTTAAATTTTTTCACAACATAGAAAATTGAGCAAGCTTAACATGGGCATTGGATTCGTGTCATTCTGAATTCAAAATAAAAAGTTACGGACGATTTAGTGCGTACATGCCAAGTTGACCGGCCAGTTAAAATGATCATTCTAAACTAATCATTGGTGCTCCTTGAGTAAAGGCATATAAATGAAGCATAATGCATGGCATCATGCAGTTTGGGATAGATTGGATATTTTGGAGGCTTTATTGTAGCTCTTACTGTCTCAAATGTTGGCACAGTATACAAAATTGAACTAGCTTAATGTTGGCATTGGATTCGTGTCATTCTGAACTCTAAATCAAAAGTTATGTTTGATTTACTGCAGACATGTTAAGTTGATCGGCCAACTAAAATGGTCATTCTAAACTGATAATTGGTGCTCCTTGAGTAAAGGCTTATAACGAAAGCATAATGCATGGCATCACGCAGTTTGGGATAGATTGGATTAATTGGAGGCTTTGTCCTAGCTCTTTCAGTCTCAAATATTGTAACAATATGGAATATTGACCAAACTTAATGTGGGCATTGGATCCATGTTATTTTGAACTCTGAAATAAAAGTTAAAGGCGATTTAGTGTGGACATGTCATTTTGATCTGCTAGTTAAAATGTTCATTTAAAACTGATCAATTGTACTCATTGAGTAAAGGCGTATATATTAAGCATAATGCATGGCATCACTAAGATTGGGATAGATAGGATTACTTGGAAGCTTTGTCATAGCTATTTCTATCTTAAATTTTGTCACAATATAAAAAATGTAGCTAGCTTAACTTTGGCATTGGATTCATGTCATTGGAAACTCTAAATCAAAAGTTACGGATGACTAAGTGCAGACATGTCAATTTGATTGGCCGGTTAAAATGAGCATTCTAAATTGATAATTGGTGCTTCTTGAATAAAGACTTAGAAATGAATCATAATGCATGACGTCATGCAGTTTGGTATAGATTGGATTACTTGTAGGCTTTGTTGTAGCTCTTTCAGTCTCAATTGTTTTCACAATATAGAAAATTGATCTAGCTTAACGTGGGCGTTGGATTCGTGTCATTCTGAACTCTAAATCAAAAGGAACGGACAATTTAGTGCAAACATGTCATGTTGATCGTCCTGTTAAATAAAGCTCATTGAGCAAAGGTTTACAAATGAAGCATGATGCATGACATCACAATGTTTCAGATAGTTTAGATTAGATGGAGGCTTTGTAGTAGCTATTTCGGTCTTAAATTTTGTAACAACATAGAATATTGAGCTAGCTTAACATGGGAATTGGATTCGTGTCATTCCAAACTCAAAATCAAAAGTTACGGACGATTTAGTGTGGACATGTAAAGATGATCGGCCAGTTAAATTGATCATTCTAAACTGGTCACTGGTGCTCATTGAGAATTTGTTTACAAATGAACCATAATGCATGGCATCACGCAGTTTGGAAAACATTGGCCTACTTGGAGGGTTTTTCATAGCTATTTCGGTCTTAAATTAGGTTTCAATATAGAAAATTGAGCTAACTTAATGCGGGCGTTGGATTCGCGTGATTCTAAGCTCTAAATCAAAAGTTACGGATGATTTAGTTCGGACATTTCAAATTGATTGGCTAGTTAAAATGATCATTCTAAACTTATAATTGGAGCTCCTTGAGTAAAGGCTTATAAATAAAGCATGGCATCACATAGTTTGGTATAGATTGGATTATCTGGAGGCTTTGTCGTAGCTCTTTCAATCTCAAATGTTTTCACAATATAAAAAATTGAGCTAGCTTAACACGGGCATTGGATTTGTGTCATTCGGAACTCTCAATCAAAAATTACGGACAAGTCATGTTAATCGGCCAGTTAAAACGGTCATTCTAAATTGATCATTTGTGCTCATTGAGAAAAGGCTTATGAATGAAGCATAATGCATGGCATCACGTAGGTTGCGATCGATTCGATGACTTGGAGGCTTTCTCTTAGCTATTTCAGTTCTAAATTTTGACACAATATAGAAAATTGAGCTAGCTTAATGTGGGCATTTGATTCGTATCATTTTGAACTATGAATTAGAAGTTAAAAAAGATTTTGTGTTGACATGTGAAGTTGATAGGCAAGTTAAAATAATCTTTCTAAATTTATTAATGAAGGCTTATTAATGAAGCATAATGCATGGCATCAAGCATTTTGACATAGATTGGATTTCTTGGAGGCTTTATCGTAGCTATTTCACTGTTGAATTTTTCACAATATAAAAAATTGAGATAGCTTAACATAGGCGTTGGATTCATGTCATTTTGAGTTCTAAATCAAAAGTTACAGACTATTTAGTGCTGACAAGTCAAGTTGATTGGCCAATTAAAATGATCATTCTAAACCGATCACATGAGTAGCTATTGTCGTAGACTTCGAGGCTTTGTCGTAGCTATTTCAGTTCTAAATTTTGTCACAATATTGAAAATTGAGCTAGCTTAACCTGGGTGTTAGATTGGTGTCATTTTGACCTCTCAATCTGAATCTATGGACGATTTTGTGCGGACATGTCAAGTTGACTAGCGAGTTGAAATGATCATTCTAAACTGATCATTGGTTCTCATTGAGTAAAGGCTTAGTATTGAAGCATAATGCGTGGCATCATGCAGTTTGCGATGGATTTGATGATTTGGATGCTTTGTCGTAGGTATTCAATTGTACATTTTGTCACAAGATAGAAATTTGAGCTATATTAACTGGGGCATTGGATTCTTGTCATTTTGAGTTCTTAATCAGAAGTTATGGATGATTTTGTGCGGACATGTTAAGTTGATCGATGAGTTAAAATGATCATTCTAAACTGATCATTGGTGCTCATTGAATAGAAGCTTATAAATTAAGCATAATTCATTGCAACAAGCATTTTTCGATAGATTGGATTACTTGGAGGTTTTTCATAGCTAGTTTAGTCTTAAAATTTTTTCACAATATAGAAAATTGAGCTAGCTTAACATAGGAAGTGGATTCAAGTCATTCTGAGCCCTGAATCAAAATTTACAGACTATTTAATGCGGAGAAGTCAAGTTCATGGGCTAATTAAAATGATAATTCTAAATTGATCATTGCTGCTCATTGAGTAAAGGCTTATTAATGATGCATAATACATGGCATCACACACTTTGCGATAGATTCGATTACTTGGAGGCTTTGTCGTAGCTATATCACTCTTAAATTTTTTCACAATATAGAAAATTGAGCTCGCTGAACATGGGCGTTGGATTCATGTCATTATTAGCTCTGAATCAGAAGTTACAAACTATTTAGTGTGGACAAGTCGAGGTTATATGCCAGTTAAAATGATCATTCTAAACTAATCATTGGTTCTAATTAAGTAAGGGCTTATTAACGAAGCATAATGCATGGCATCATGCTGCTTGCGATAGATTCTATGACTTGGAGGCTTTGTCGTAGCTGTTTTAGTTCTAAATTTTGTCACATAATAGAAGATTGAGCTAGCTTAACGTGAGCGTTGGATTAGTGTCATTCTGAGCATTGAATAAGAAGTTACGGACGACTTTTTGTGGACATGTTAAGTTGATCGGCCAGTTCAAATGATCATTCTAAAATTAACATGGGTGCTCATTGAGGCTTATTAATGAAGCATATTGTGTGGCATCACGTAGTTAGCGATAGATTCGATTACTTGGTGGCTTTGTCGTAACTATTTCAGTGAGAAATTTGTCACAATAGAAAAAATTGAGGTAACTTAACGTATGCCTTGGATTCGCGTCATTCTAAGATTTGAATCATAATTTAAGACCGGTGAGTGAAAATGATCATTCTAAATTGATAATTGGTTCTCATTGAGTAAAGGCTTTTTAATGAAAAATAATGCATGGGATCACGCACTTTGCGATAGATTTGATGACTTGGAGGCTTTATCAGACCTATTTCAGTACTAAATTTTGTCACAATATAGAAAATTGAGCTAGCTTAACATGGACATTGGATTCGTATCATTTTGAGTTATGAATCGGCCAGTTAAAATGGTGATAGATTGGATTACTTGGAGGCTTTGTCGTAGCTCTTTCAGTCTTAATTTTTCACAATATAGAAAATTGAGTTATCTTAACATGGGTGTTGGATTCATGTCATTCTAAACTATGAATCAGAAGTTATGGACTATTTGGTGTAGACAAGTGAAGTTTATCGGCCTGTTAAAATGATCATTCTAAACATATCATTGCTGCTCCTTGAGTAAATGCTTATTGATGAAGCATAATGTGTGGCATCATGCGGTTTGCGACAGATTCGATTATTTGGAGGCTTTGTCGTAAAATATTCAGTTTTTTTATTTTGTCACAATATATAAAATTGAGCTAGCTTAACGTGGGCTTTGGATTCTTGTCATTCTGAGCTCTGAATCAAAAGTTACAGTCGATTTTGTGTGGACATGTCAAGTTGATTGGCTAGTTAAAATGATCATTCTAAACTTATCAATAGTGCTCATTGAGTAAAGGCTTATTAATGAGGCATAATGCGTGGTATCAAGCAGTTAGCAATATATTTGATTAGTAGGAGGCTTTGTCGTAGCTATTTTAGTCTTAAATTTTATAACAATAGGGAAACTTGAGCTAGATTAACGTGAGCGTTGGATACATGACATTCTGAGCTCTTAATCAAAAGTTACGGACGATTTTGACGGACATGTCAAGTTGACCGGTGAGTTAAAATGATCATTCTAAATTGATCATTGGTGCTCATCGAGTAAAAGCTTATTGATGAAGCATAATGCATGACATCAAGCAATTTGCGATAGAATTGATTACTTGGAGACTTTGTCGTAGCTTTGTCAGTCTTAAAGTTTTTCACAATA
The DNA here is from genome assembly GCA_018901935.1 of Pugionium cornutum. Classification (NCBI taxonomy): domain Eukaryota; kingdom Viridiplantae; phylum Streptophyta; class Magnoliopsida; order Brassicales; family Brassicaceae; genus Pugionium; species Pugionium cornutum. The sequence goes on from JAENJI010000786.1 coordinate 10,440, forward strand.
TAGAAAATTGAGGTAACTTAAAATGGGTGTTGGATTTGTGTCATTCTGAACTTTGAATAAAAAGTTACAGACTATTTAGTGCGGACAAGTCAAGTTGATCGGCCAGTTAAAATGATCATTGTAAACTGATCATTGGTGCTAATTGAGTACTGGCTTATTAAGGAAGCATAATGCGTGGCACCACACAGTGTGCGATAGATTCGATGAGTTGGAGGCTTTGCCATAGCTATTTCAGTTCTAAATTTTGTCATAATATAGAAAATTGAGCTAGCTTAATGATGAGGACACCAGGCCAGATCCTGAACCTGGCTGACCAGATCGTGAAGAAGGCCTGCCCGAGAGAGCCGGATGGATAGGCGACTTGGCCAGGCCAAGCGGTACCGCCGGCCCGATGGGCAATAGGGCCGGGTCAACCAACTCTGCCAGCGAAGCAGCCCAAAATATATGGTCCAATATGCGGCGACATGGCCAACAACGCCAGCTCGGCTGGTGACACGGCCGGGTCACCTAGCATTCCGGCCTGCTCCAAATAATATTTCGGCCACCTCAATACGCAGCACAGCCAGCTCACGCGACAACACTTTGCCAGCTCGAGCTCCACACAATGATCCAAGCCTTGGTATACGGCCATGACACTCTCGGACTGGTTGCAAGAAAATTAGGCTAGAAACTTGGCCTTAGGCTTTAGAGGTGGGTTTTCTGGTGTGTGTAATGGGCGGTGGGGTGAGGTGAACTACACGAGCTATAAAGGGCCTCGTGATAAATCACAAACTAAGAGCTAGCAGGGCTGGTCTCGACTAGGTCTCAAAGACAAGTGTTTTGTGGAGGAAACTCTTAAAGAAAATATACTCTTTATTCATTATCAAAAAGGTTGTTGAACTACAATGCTGAAAGGAGCCTTATTAATATGATCGGCATCTTGAACCCAAAAGAAAAAATGGAAAAATTACAAAAATGCATAAAAAAATTACAAAATGGAAACAACCAAAGAAGAACAACAACTTATTTGTTCTTGACTCAACAAAAAGGAAAACTACTAGTTCCTACCCTACAAAAGAGAAAAGGCAATTTTTAATTTGAAAATTTACCTTCTTACCTTTCGGCCATGAAATTGAAGGTGGCCGACCTTGCTTGCACGCGCCTAGTCTTGGACTTGAAGTAGAGTAATGTATTGTTGGGCCTTGACCTCCTTTGCCATGAGAGCAGAAGTTTCTAGATCACTTTGAAGAGTTTAGATGCCCTTGACTTGATCATTGCACTCTTGGCCCATTGTTCCTCGTTTTTGGTCTTCTATGAGCTTTTCCACCCACAAGCTGAACTTGTGGAAGATTGCCCTTGTTCTGCTTCTTTTCATAGCTCCTGGTGCTACCATTGGTTCATAAATTTCCCCTAGATCCATGCTCTGAAGTTGGCTGGTGATTTTGTCTCAGTCTCCTTGTGTGGAGCTTGAGCTGGCCGTGTCATCACATGAGTCGGCTGTGCCGTGGGTTAAACTGGCCAAAATGCTGTCGGAGCCGGCCAGAATGCTAGGTGAGCGGTCGGTGTCATCAGCCGAGCCGGTGGTGTTGGCCACGTCGCTGCCTGTTGGGCCAGAGATTTGGGCCACTTCGCCGGTGGAGTTGGTCGGCCTGGCCCTATCGCTCATCTGGCGGGCAGTACCGCTTGGCCAGGCCAAGTCGACTATCGGCCCGGATGTCATGGACAGGGCTTCTTCACGATCTGTTCGGCCATATTCACGATCTGGCCAGACATTTGATCTGGTATCCTCATCATCCCCTGCCCCTTCAGTAGGTTTTGTCCTAAAAACTGGATCATCTACAAGGAAGGGATCTAAATCAGTCACGTTGAATGTGTTAGACACATTGAACTCACAGGGAAGTTCAAGGCGGTAGGCGTTGTTGTTGATTCTCTCCAGGATTTTGAATGGTCCATCTCCTCTGGGGGTTAGCATGGAACTCTTTAGATGGGGGAATATCTCCTGCCGTACGTGTAGCCACACCCAATCGCCTAGTTGGAGGATCATCTTCTTTCATCCCTTGTTGGCATGAGTCACATACTGTGTGGTCCTCTTCTGTAGGTTCTCCATGAACTTCTGGTGCAACTTCTTGATGAACTATGCTTTGGTCATCTCTGCTGGTGGCAGTGGTGTTTTCTCCAAGGGTGTTTGAGGGTTGAAGCCGTAGACAACTTCAAATGGGGTCTCCTTGGTGGCTGAGTGCACTATTCTGTTGTAGGCAAACTCTATGAATGGCAGGCACTCCACCCATGTCTTCAGGGGTTCTTCCCAAGGGTGGTCCTGAGAAGAGTAGCTATAGTCCGGTTGACCACCTCAGTTTGGCCATCTGTCTGAGGGTAGCATGTGGTGGAGAATAGAAGCTTCGTGCCTTGCTTTCTTGTCCTCCATAAGTGGCTCAGGAACTTGGTGTCTCTGTCTGATACGATGGTCCTTGGCACTCCATGAAAGTGCACTATCTCCTTGAAAAATAGCTCTGTCGTTTGTGTGGCATCATTAACGTTTGAACACGGTATGAAATGGGCCATCTTAGAGAAATGGTCTAACACGACAAAGATGGGATCTTTGTGGTTGATCTTGGAAATGCCTAGAACGAAGTCCATTGAGTTGTCTACCATGGATGTGTGAGTATTGGCAGAGGGAGATACAACCCATGAGGGTGTACTCGGGACTTCGCCTTTTTGCAAGTGATACACCTTGCACAGTGGGCTTCTACTGTCCTCTTGATGTGTGCCCTGTAGAAGTATTCTTTGACCATGGCCATTTTCTTGTCAACACCAAAGTGGCCACATTGTCCAACACCCATGTTATATCAAGGCATACCTCCTTGATAGAGCATCGACTACCACATTGTTCTTGCCCTTCTTGTAGTTGATGATGTAAGGGAAGTCTCGATGTACTCCATCCAGCTAGCATGTCTTCTCTTGAGGTTGGTTTGCGCTCTGAGGTGTTTGAGAGTCTCGTGATCAGTGTGAATCACTATCTCCTTGGACAACAAATAGTGTTGCCAAGTCTCCAATGCTCGGATTAGGGCATAGAGCTCCTTGTCGTAGGTGGGGTAGTTTAGCGAGGCCCCGCCTAACTTCTCCCTGAAGTATGCAACTGGCCTTTCTCCTTGTGTTAGAACCGCGCCTATGCTCATGCCTGAGGCATCACACTCCATTTCAAATGATCTGTTGAAATCGGGCAGCACTAACACGGGGGCGTGAGTGAGGCTGTCCTTCAAGGCCTGGAATGCCTTCTCTTGGGGTTCTCCCCAGCTGAACCTCATGTTCTTCTTTACTGCTGCTGACAAGGGTGAGGAAATGCTGCTGAAGTTGGGCATGAATCTCCGGTAGAAGCTGGCCAGGCCATGAAAGCTCCTTACTTGATTGATGTTACTTGGTGTTGGCCACTCTTGTGCGGCTTGAATCTTTTCCTCATCAACCTGTGAGCCCTGTTAACTCACAACAATGCCTAGGAAAACAAGCTTATCAGTAAAAAAGGTGCACTTCTTGAGATTGGCATAAAGCTCTTCCAATAAAAGGGTCTTTAGTAGCATCTCTAGATGTGTGATACGGTCTTTAAGACACCTACTGTAAACTAGAATATCATCAAAGTAGACAACAACAAACTTACAGATGTACGCCCTAAGTACTTGGTTCATAAGGCGCGTGAAGGTGCTTGGGGCATTGGTCAAGCCAAATGGCATGACTGTCCCCTCGTACAACCCTTGCTTTGTCCTGCAGGCGGTTTTCCATTCATCGCTTTCTCTCATCCTGACCTGGTGGTACCCACTCTTGAGGTCTATCTTTACGAAGACCGTGGCTCCACTCATTTAATCCAGCATATCATCCAACCGGGGTATGGGGTGCCGGTACATGACCATGATGTTGTAGATGGCCTGGCAATCTAAGCACATGCGCCAAGTCCCATCCTTTTTTGGGGCCAATAACACTGGCACATCACATGGGGAGAGGCTCTCTCATACATAGCCTTTCTCCAGGAGCTCCTTGACTTGCCTCTCAAGTTCCTTTGACTCCTCTTGGCTCATCCGGCATGCTGGCCGGTTGGGCAAGGCTTCTCCGCGTAGGCAAGGCAGGCCTGCTGGTATCTCCTCAGGAAACACATCCTAGAATCGATATAGGAGGGCACCTACTTCAGGAGGTAATTCTATCTCTTCCTTTCCTGCACTCAAAACCTCCTTAATGACCATTAGAAGCATCAAGTCATTAGAGGCCAAAGCTCTCCGGACATGACTTGGTTGAATGAGAATTTTTGATTTAATTAAACTTTTCTCCTTACTCATTTCAAGCTGTAGTTCATGTACCTAGGCAGGAGTGAGAGGGGCTAGGCTGATCTTTCTTTTGTCGTGCACAAAGGTGTACAAGTTGGTCCGCCCATCATGCCTTGTCTCCTTGTCAAATTGCCACGGCATTCCTAGAAGAAGGTGGCTGGCTTGCATTGGTACCACGTCACAAATGACCTGGTCTTGGTATTGTCCAACACTGAATGATACTGTTACTAACTCATGAATCTTGAGCTCTACCTTATCATCTAGCCATCTCAGCCGGTATGGCAGGAGGTGCTTAGTCTTCTCAAGACCAAGCTTATCAACCATGTATGCATTGGCCACGTTAGTACAAGAACCACCATCTATGATGAGGTTACATACCTTTCCTTTGATGGTGCACCGGCTGTGGAAGATGTTCTTGTTTTGAATGGTCTCGGAGGGGTCGACCATTGCACTTAGGTATTCTATGTCTCCATAATCTCTTTCATGTTCTAGCTCTACTTCATCTTGAGACTTGTACTCTCCAGCCTCCGTGATATGCATGACTCGGTTGTTTGGGCACTCTCTTGAGATGTGATCGCGACCTCTACACTTGAAACAAGTGATGTCACGTGATCTCTGAGGGTTTAAATACTTACTTGGCTCTCACTGGCCATGGGTTTGTTCAGGAGCCTTGCTCTTGAATCGTGACTCGATCTCAATGCCCTTGCATTTGTCCATTGGCTTGATGCCATTACTTGGTGCCCAAGGTGTCTTAGGCCTGTTGCGTTTGTCCTCTTGTGTTTGATGTGTTGTTCAGCCTGGACAGAAAGGTGGAATAGATCCTTCAAGTCACTGTAGATTTGCCTCTCTACTTTCTGGCTGATCCTTCCTTGCAAGCCATCCAAGAATTGAGCCATCAATACTTTTTCGTCATCATTGAGCTCCAGCATGTTCCTTAGTCTCTCAAACTCCTCAAAGTAGTCCTCCACTGACCTTGTGACCTGCGTAAGAGTACAAAACGGCATTGCAAATCTCTATGGAAATAGAGAGGAACAAAACTTTGCCTCATGAGATCCTTCATGTCGACCCATGAATCTACGGGTCTTAGCCTCCTTTTCCTATGGTCAGAAGCCTCACGATCCCACGAGATGAGGGTATTTCTGTTAGTTGTGCTACTGCTATGGATACTCTCCTAGGGCCTGGTTCGTTGTAATGGTCAAAGATGTGATACATTCTTTGTTCCCAATCTAGATAGGCCCCGGGGTCTACTTTTCCTGCAAAACTCGGAGGGGTTAGTTTAACATCATGATGATTTACACGGTTATAGGGGTAGTCCTCTCAATCTTCTTGATTTGTAGGAGGCATTCTTGGCCTTTGGTGATGTCCATATGGCTGGTAGCCATCGCCTTCTTCTTCTGGCCGCTGTAGGGGTCCTATATGCCTAGGGTGATAGCCGTGAGGCTGGGGGCCTTCATCTTCATCCAGAGTGGGGTCCTGTTCTTGTTGTGATCTAGGGTTGTCAGGAACTTAAGCAGGGTATTGGCCAGCCCTCACGTTTCATATGGCCTGGAATCTTACTGGCCGTTCCACACGCTCAAGCCTTTCTCTAATGGATGCGAGTTGGGTTTGAAGTGTGGAAAACATGGCCATCATGGCCTCGGTTGCATCCTGGTTTCCTCCTTCTGCAATCGTATGCTGCAAGAGAAAACAAGGGTGAGTTGCTCCTAAGAATTTCTCTAGGAGTGGGTTTTTATAGTAGGTTAAAACTTATAAGAAAAGGCAAAATAGAAAAAGACAATTAATGGTGCAATCTTCTAGGATTCCTACCCAATTTCTTTCTAAATTTTGGGTAATTTTCTTGTTTTAATTCTTTGTTCTAACTTAAGAATTAATGGAAACAATAACTTAGTATAAAGGAAAAACAATTGATGCGAGAAAATTCATCCTAACTGATGAGGACATCAGGTCGTACATCCAGCCAGGTGACCAGACTGGCTGACCAGGAAGCTTGCCCGAGACAGCAGGACCATCTGGCGCGCCTGCCGGACCAGACAGTACCGCCGGACCTTCGACCTATAGGACCAGACCGGTCAACATCGCTGGCGGAGAGGCCCAAGCTTCCGGCACAATTGGTGGGGACGTGAATGACACCGCCGGTCCCCCTGATGACACCGCCGACTCCGGGATCAACTTGGCCGGTCCTGAAGTCATTCCGGCCAGTACCGCGCACAATCCAGCCAGTACAGGCCATCCAGCCGAGTACACGCACACTCCCACTTCTACACAAGAGGACTCGGACCAAATGAGCTACCAGCTCCAGGACATGCACTTAGAGGAAGTATCTACACCAGTGGTACCTCCAGGAGCAATGACAAGAAGCAGATCAAGAACACTCTTCCACAAATTCAGCTTATGGGTCGACAAGCTTCTAGAGGAAGAGCAGCTAAGGACAATGGGCCAGAAGAGCAAATTAGAGTCCAATGGCTTCTCAACAACACAAGGAACATCAGAGACTTGGGCTTTAGTGGCAAGAGAGGTCAGGGCCCAAAGATATTTAACCCTACTCCAAGTCGAAGACTAGGAGCAAGGCGCGTGCATGCCACAAGGACGGCCACCTTCCATTTCTTGGCCGTGAGGTGAGTTAAGGTAAGTTTACATTCGAATATATGCCTCTTTCTGTTTTGCAGGGTAGGATCTAGTTGCTTTACATTTTTGAGTCAAGAACATTTTAGGAATAGGTCCTTTTTCGGTTATACACTTTTGTATTTTTTCCTTTTGTGCACTTTTGTAAACTTTCCTTTTTCTTATTTGAGTCGACCCTAGTTGTCGACTGTCGAGCATATTAATAAGGCCCCTTCCAGCATTGTAGTTTGACAACCTTTTTGCTAATTAATAAAGATCGAATTTTCTTTACAAGTTATTCTCTCAAAGAAGCTTGTGCGCTTAGAACCTAGTTGAGACCAGCTCTCCTAGCTCTAAGTTTGTGATTTATCACGAGGTTCATCACCCCTCGTGTGGTTCACTTCACCCTTACATCTTTTACCAACCAGAAAACCCCCATCCAGAAGCCTAAGGTTGAGTTTCTCACCTAATCTTCTACAAACAGCCCACGCGCATACATCCTTGAATCAAGGCTTGTATCATTTTGGTATTAGAGCTTAAAGCTCCTAAACCAGGTTGTTTCTATCCTTTTGCTTGTCTTATTTCTAGTTCTTGCATTAGTTTAAGTCGTATTCAAGAAAAATCAAAAACACAACATCAAACTCCAAACCGAGTGCATCTAGCCTCCTACGTGTATCACTAGGGTTTAGATTCACTTTTGCATTGTCTTTCACGTTTTCCTTTTTGTTTAAATCATATTTCCATTATTTTTAAGTTAAATTAAAAGAAAATAAAAAGAAAATAGAAAGAATACTAAAGGAAGTCGAATTGGACAGCTAGCACAAGTTGTCAAGAAAGTTTCCTTTTTCTCAAATCTTCACATTTTTTGAATTTCCTTTCCTTAGGATTTTCCTTTTTGCATTTTTTCAAATCCCATATAAAAAGAAACTCTCCTAATAATTTAGGAGCACCCTAATTATCTTCTTTCTTTGTAGCACACCATGGGAGAAGAGAGAATAGAGACGCAGCTGAAGCCATGATGGCCATGTTCACCACACTCCAAACACAACTCGCATCCATAGGCGAGAGGTTGGAGCGCGTGGAGAGACCAGTAAGATTCAAGGCCATAAGGCACGTGAGGGCTGAGCAAGACCATCCTGAGGGTCCTGAGCACCTTAGGACACGGCACTAACAGGAGGAACCCCAGCCAGATGGAGATGAGGACACACAACCTCATAACTATCACCATAGGCCGAGAGGACCTCCACGGCAACCAGAGGCAGAAGATGATGGCTTTGAGCCATATGGTCTTCACCAGAGACCAAGAATGCCTCCTAGACATCATGAGGATGGAGCTGAACACACCTACAACCCGGTAATTCATCCTGATGTTAAACTAACTCCTCCAAGTTTTGCAGGAAAAGTAGACCCCGAGGCTTACCTAGATTGGGAGAAGAGAATGGATCATATCTTTGATCACTACAACCAACCAGGACCTAGGAGAGTCTCAATGGCAGTAGCACAACTCACGGACAATGCCCTCATCTGGTGGGATCGTGAGGTACCTGACAGAAGGAGGAAAAGAATGAGGCCCGTAGACTCATGGGTCGACATGAAAGACCTCATGCGACAAAGGTATGTTCCACCTTACTTTCATAGGGATTTGCAACGACGTTTTCGTACTCTTAAGCAGGGTACCAGATCAGTAGAGGAGTACTATGAAGAGTTCGAGAGGTTAAGGAACAGATTGGAGCTCAATGATGATGAAGAAGCATTGATGGCACAATTCTTGGATGGACTCCAAGAAAGGATCAGCTGCAAGGTGCAAAGGCAAATCTACAACGACTTCAAGGACTTGTTCCACCTATCTGTGCAAGCTGAACAGCACATCAAACGTAAGAGCCAAGACATCCGTAGCAAGCCTAAGACACCTTGGGCACCAAGCAACATGCCCAAGACCGTGCACAAAGGCAAAGGCGTAGAGATCGAGTCCAGGTTCAAGAGCAAGCCTCCTGAACCCACCCGTGACCAGAGAGAGCCTGGTAAGTCTTCTAACCCTCAAAGATCACGTGACATAACTTGTTTCAAGTGCAGGGGACGTGGACACATCTCAAGGGAGTGCCCAAACAACCGAGTCATGCTGATTACGGAGGCAGGAGAATATGAGTCCCAAGATGAAGAGGACTATGAACCAGAAGGAGAATATGGTGACATTGAGTACCCTGATGTGGGGGAAGTGCTGGTCACTAGACGTATCCTCAGTGCAATGGTGGATCCTTCAGAGACCATCCAAAGGGAGAACATCTTCCACAGCCGTTGCACCATCAAGGAAAAGGTATGTAACCTCATCATAGATGGTGGTTCTTGCACTAACGTTGCTAGTGCGTATATGGTTGATAAGCTAGGACTAGAGAAGACACGGCATCCTCGACCATATAGACTGAGATGGCTTGATGACAAAGTGGAGCTCAAGATTCATGAGCAAGTCACTGTGCCATTCAGTGTGGGCAAGTACCAAGACCAGGTCGTGTGCGACGTGGTGCCCATGCAAGCTGGCCATCTTCTACTAGGAAGACCATGGCAGTTTGACAAAGAGACCAGGCATGATGGCAGAACCAATCTCTACACCTTCGTGCATGACAAGAGAAAGGTCAGCCTAGCTCCTCTTACACCTGCCCAAGTACATGAGCTACAACTCCAAATGAGTAAGGAAAAGAAACTTGTCAAGTCTAACTTTCTTATTCAACCTAGTCATGTCCGGAGAGCTTTAGCCTCGAAGGACTTAATATTACTAATGGTTTTCAAGGAAGTGTTGAGTATAGAACAGGGACAGGTAGAGCTACCTCATGAAGTAGCAACTCTCCTCAACAAATTCCAGGATGTATTTCCAGAGGAGATACCAGCAGGCTTGCCTCCTTTACGTGGCATAGAACACCAGATTGATCTAGTGCCCGGGGCAGCCCTGCCCAACCGACCAGCCTACCGGATGAGTCCAGAGAGTCAAGGAACTTGAGAAGCAAGCCAAGGAGCTCCTGGAGAAAGGATATGTTCGAGAGCCTCAGTCCATGTACCGTACCAGTGCTGCTAGTGCCCAAGAAGGATGGGATTTGGCGAATGTGCGTGGACTACCGAGCAATCAACAACATCACAGTCAAGTACTGGCATCCGATACCACGGCTGGATGACATGCTAGATGAGCTGAGTGGAGCCACGGTCTTCTCCAAGATAGACCCCAAGAGTGGATACCACCAGGTCAGGATGAAGGAAGGTGATGAGTGGAAGACTGCTTTCAAGACAAAGCAAGGGCTCTACGAGTGGACAGTCATGCCATTCGGCTTGACTAATGCCCCAAGCACCTTCATGCCTTATGAACCAAGTTCTTAGGGCGTACATCAGTTGTTGTGAGTTCACAGGGCCTACAGGTTGATGAAGAGAAGATTCGAGCCATACAAGAATGGCCAACACCAGGAAACATCAGCCAAGTAAGGAGCTTCCACGGACTGGCCAGCTTCTATAGGAGATTCGTGCCCAACTTCAGCAGTATTGCCTCACCACTGACGGCAGTAGTGAAGAAGAACGTGGGATTCAGCTCGGGAGAAGCTCAGGAGAAGGCATTCAAGGCCTTGAAGGACAGCCTTACACGCGCACCAGTGTTAGTCCTTCCCGACTTCAACAAGACGTTTGAAGTGGAGTGTGATACCTCTGGAATAGGCATAGGAGCAGTGCTAACCCAAGGAAGGAGACCAGTGGCATACTTCAGTGAGAAGCTAGGTGGTGCCTCACTGAACTACCCCACTTATGACAAGGAGCTCTATGCCCTTGTCCGAGCATTGGAGACTTGGCAGCATTACTTGCTGTCCAAGTTTGTGATCCACACTGATCACGAGACTCTCAAACACCTCAGAGGGCAAACCAATCTCAAGAGGAGACATGCCAGGTGGATGGAGTTCATAGAGACCTTCCCGTACGTGATCAAGTACAAGAAGGGCAAAGACAATGTGGTAGCCGATGCACTATCAAGGAGGTTTGCCTTGATATCAACCATGGAGGCAAAGTCCTAGGATTCGAGCACATCAAGGATCTATACAAGGATGATCCTGACCTTGCTGAGAGCTACAAGGAGTGTAGCACAGGGAGTCATGGCAAATTCTACATCCATGAGGGATTCTTGTTCCGAGAAAGAAGGTTGTGCATACCACAGGGATCACTAAGGGAGCTTATCATCCGAGAAGCTCATGGAGGAGGACTCATGGGCCACTTTGGTGTCGACAAGACTCTAGCAGTGGTCAAGGATCACTTCTACTGGCTACACATCAAGAGGACAGTAGAAGCTCATTGTGCAAGATGCATCACTTGCAAGAAGGCAAAGTCCAGAGTGCAACCTCACGGGTTGTATCTCCCACTGCCCATACCTACACATCCATGGGTGGACATCTCAATGGACTTTGTTCTAGGTCTGCCCAAGATCAACCACAAAGATGCAATCTTTGTAGTGGTGGACAGATTCTCCAAGATGGCACATTTCATCCCATGTGCCAATGTCAATGATGCCACACAAACAGCTGAGCTGTTCTTCAGGGAGAGTAAATGCGGCTTCATGGAGTGCCAAGGACCATCGTATCAGATAGGGACACCAAGTTCCTCAGCCATTTCTGGAGGACCCTTTGAGAAAACTAGGCACTGGCTACTCTTCTCAACCACTTGCCATCCTCAAACCGATGGCCAAACTGAAGTTGTCAACAGGACACTATCAACTCCTCTCAGAACTACACTAGGGAAGAACCTAAAGACTTGGGTGGAGTGCCTGCCATTCATAAAGTTCGCTTACAACCAAGGCGTGCACTCAGCAACCAAGAAGACACCATTTGAAGTAGTATACGGCTTCAACCCTCTCACCCCATTGAAGCAAACGCCACTACCACCAGCTGAGATGACCAACCTCAACAGAGCATCCAAGGCAGAGTTCATAAGGAGGTTACACCAGAAGGTAGCAGAAAACTTGGAGAAGAGGACGGACAGTACGTGACTCATGCCAACAAGGGAAGAAAGGAGGTGATCTTTAAACCAGGCGATTGGGTGTGGCTACACCTCTGCAGGAGAGGTTCCCAAACCTAAGGAGTTCCAAGCTAGCACCAAGAGGAGATGGACCATTCAGAGTGCTCGAGAGGATCAACAACAACGCATACCGGATCGAGCTCCCAGGTGAGTTTAATGTGTCCAATACGTTCAATGTTACTGACTTGGCCCCTTTCCATGCAGATGATCCAGTTTGAGGACAAAACCTACTGAAGAGGAGGGAATGATGAGGACATCAGGTCGTACATCCAGCCAGGAGACCAGACTGGCCGACCAGGAAGCTTGCCCGAGACAGCCGGACCATCTGGCGCGCCTGCGGACCAGACAGTACCGCCGGACCCTCGACCTATAGGACCAGACCGGTCAACATTGCCGGCGGAGAGGCCCAAGCTTCCGGCACACTTGGTGGGGACGTGAATGACACCGCCGGTCCCCCTGATGACACCGCCGACTCCGGGATCAACTTGGCCGGTCTTGAAGTCATTCCGGCCAGTACCGCACACAATCCAGCCGGTACAGGCCATCCAGCCGAGTACACGCACACTTCCACTTCTACACAAGAGGACTCGGACCAAATGAGCTACCAGCTCCAGGACATGCACTTAGAGGAAGTATCTACACCATAGGTACCTCCAGGAGCAATGACAAGAAGCAGATCAAGAGCACTCTTCCACAAATTCAGCTTATGGGTCGACAAGCTTCTAGAGGAAGAGCAGCTAAGGACAATGGGCCAGAAGAGCAAATTAGAGTCCAATAGCTTCTCAACAACACAAGGGACATCAGAGACTTGGGCTTTAGTGGCAAGAGAGGTCAAGGCCCAGAGATTTGTAACCCTACTCCAAGTCGAAGACTAGGAGCAAGGCGCGTGCATGCCACAAGGACGACCACCTTCCATTTCTTGGCCGTGAGGTGAGTTAAGGTAAGTTTACATTCGAATATATGCCTCTTTCTGTTTTGCAGGGTAGGATCTAGTTGCTTTACATTTTGAGTCAAGAACATTTTAGGAATAGGTCCTTTTTCGGTTATGCACTTTTGTATTTTTCCTTTTGTGCACTTTTGTAAACTTTCCTTTTATTTGTTTGAGTCGACCCTAGAAGGTCAAGCTGTCGAGCATATTAATAAGGCTCCTTCCAGCATTGTAGTTCGACAACCTTTTTGATAATTAATAAAGATCGAATTTTCTTTCAACAAGTATTCTCTCAAGAGACTTGTGCGCTTAGAACCTAGTTGAGACCAGCCCTCCTAGCTCTAAGTTTGTGATTTATCAGGAGGTTCATCACCCCTCATGTGGTTCACTTCACCCTTCCATCGTTTACCAACCAGAAAACCCCTATCCAGAAGCCTAAGGTTGAGTTTCTCACCTAATCTTCTACAAACAGCCCACGCGCATACATCCTTGAATCAAGGCTTGTATCATGTAGTTCGACAACTTTTTTGATATTAATAAAGTAGAACTTTCTTCCAACAAGGTTTCTCTCTAAGAATCTTGTGCGCTTAGAACCTAGTTGAGACCAGCCCTCCTAGCTCTAAGTTTGTGATTTATCACGAGGTTCATCATCCCTCGTGTGGTTCACTTCACCCCTCCATCGAATACCAACCCAAAAACCCCTATCCAAGAAGTCTAAGGTCGTGTTTCTCACCTAATTTTCTCCAAACAGCCCACGCGCATATAAGCCTTGAATCGAGGCTTGTATCATTTTGGTATCAGAGCTTAAAGCTCCTAAACCTGGTTGTTTCTATCCTTTAACATGTTTTGTTTCTTGTTCTTGCATTAGTTTAAGTTTCATTCCAGAAAATCAAAAAAATAACATCTAAACTCATACCGAGTGCTTCTAGTTCCTACGTGCATCACTTGGTTCTAGAATCAATCTTGCATTGCTATTTTCGACTTTCCTTTTTGTTAGAATCATATTTCCATTAAATTTAAGTTAAATTAAAAAGAAAAGAAAAAGAAAATAGGAAAATTAGCAAAAGGATTCGAATTAGACAGCTAGCAATAGTTGTCAAGAAAGTTTCCTTTTTGTTCAAATCTTCATATTTTCGAATTTTCCATTTCTGAGATTTTTTCTTTTTTGCATTTTTTCGAATCCCCCTTATAAAAGAAAACCATCCTAATAATTTAGGAGTAGCATAACTTGTCTTCTTTCTTTGTAGCACGCAATGGCAGAAAAAAATAGAGAAGCAACCGAAGCCATGACGGCCATGTTCACCACCCTCCAAACAAAACTCGCATCAATAGGCGAGAGATTGGAGTGCGTGGAGAGGCCTGTGAGATTCCAGGCCATAAGGCACGTGAGAGCTGAGCAAGACCGTCCTGAGGGTCATGAGCACCTTAGGACACGGCACGAACAGGAGGAGCCCCAGCCACATGGAGATGAGGACACACAACCTCATAACTATCACCATAGGCCGAGAGGACCTCCACGGTAACCAGAGGCAGAGGATGATGGCTTCGAGCCATATGGTCTTCACCAGAGACCAAGGATGCCTCCTAGACATCATGAGGATGGAGATGAACACGTCTACAACCAGGTAACTCATCCTGATGTTAAGCTAACTCCTCCAAGTTTTGCAGGAAAAGTAGACCCCGAGGCTTACCTAGATTGGGAGAGAAGAATGGATCATATCTTTGATCATTACAACCAACCAGGGCCTAGGAGAGTTTCAAAGGCAGTAGCACAACTCATGGATAATGCCCTCATCTAGTGGGATCGTGAGGTATCTGACAGAAGGAGGAAAAAAATGAGGCCCATAGACTCATGGGTTGACATGAAAGATGTCATGCGACAAAGGTTTGTTCCACCTTACTTTCATAGGGACTTGCAACGTCGTTTTCGTACTCTTAAGCAGGGTACCAGATCAGTAGAGGAGTACTATGAAGAGTTTGAGAAGCTAAGGAACAGGCTGGAGCTCAATGATGATGAAGAAGCGTTGATGACACAATTCTTGGATGGATTCCAAGAAAGAATCAGCCGCAAGGTGGAAAGGCAAATCTACAATGACTTCAAAGACTTGTGCCACCTATCTGTCCAGGCTGAGCAGCACATCAAACGTAAGAGCCAAGACATCCGCAGCAAGCCTAAGATGCCTTGGGCACCAAGCAACATTCCCAAACCCGTAGACAAAGGCAAGAGCATACACTACAAGAAAACATGCAATTTGCGACCACGGTTGTGGTCGCAAAATACTAGTCGCAAAAAAAGTAGTCGCAAATCAGTCGCACATTTGCGACTGATTTGCGACCACGGAAATAGTGGTTCTTTTGCGACTAATTTGCGACCACAAGGTGGTGACTATTTTTGCGACTAATTTGCCACTGAATTTCCGTAACAAATTTTGCTACTGTTTTGCGACTACGTTTGTGGTTGCTAAATATGTAGTCGCAAAACAATCATAAAATTTTGTGACTGATTTGCGACTACGGGAGAACCGCAGTTGCAAATCAGTCACATTTTTTGTGACTGATTTGCGACTACAGGAGAACCGCAGTCGCAAATCTGTCACAATTTTTTGTGACTGTTTTGCGACTGCACAACTCTCGTACTCGCAAATCAGTCACAATTTTTTGTGACTGTTTTGCGACTGCACAACTCTCGCAGTCGCAAATCGGTGGCAAAAATTGCGATGAGAGATGCAAATCAGCAATTTGTTGTGACACATGTATGAAGGAGTCGAATCGGTGGCAAAAATTGCGATTGATTTAGGACTAATTTGCGACTACACCGTAATTAGATTTAAAAAAAATATTATATTTTTTATTATTATTAAATAATATTTGTAAATTTAAATTTGAATAATAATTTTGGAAATTAATTTCAATAATAATATTAATATTTTTTAATTAGAAATATTAATAAAATAATTTATATTATTATGTTTTAATATTAAATATTAATATAATAGCTTATAATTGGTTTAAAATTCATATTATTTAATTTTTACTAATTTTTATTAATGAATTAAAAATATTATAATATTAAATGAAAAATATGTGAACTAATTAATATAAAATATTGAATAAAAAGATATACAAATTTAAAATTATAAAATTTATTATTGAAAATTATTTAATACATGAAAAAATCTAATTCTCAGGTGGCGGAAATTGAAAATCTGATGGCAAAAATGGGGTGGTGGGCGGAGCCGTCGATGGTTCCCCTGTGCAATCATTATCCCGCATATAGGAGGCGAATGCGGGATCCGTCCGTTGGATATACCCGAGGAGCATCTCCAAGCTCGAGATCTTCTTCTGGTTTTCTCTGTTCAGCTCTTCAATCTTCTCATTTCTTTCCATAA